>JAXIVJ010014969.1:0-32910 GCA_036785665.1 Chirona hameri
ATATATATATATATATATATATATATATATATATATATATATATATATATATATATATATATATTATATATATATATATATATATATATATATATATATATATATATATATATATATATATATATATATATATATATATATATATATATATATATATATATATATATATATATATATATATATATATATATATATATATATATATATATATATATATATATATATATATATATATATATATATATATATATATATATATATATATATATATATATATATATATATATATATATATATATATATATATATATATATATATATATATATATATATATATATATATATATATATATATATATATATTTATGATTCATGGATTAATATATATGCTTTCTTCCCAGACTGCTTTTGTGTGTGAATTTAATGAATAGTTACGACTACAATATAGTTAATTGTGATAAACTAATCTATGCAGCATTGTACTTTCTAATTGTATTATGTACTTTCCAGGTTCATGCTTAGAAGATGGCAAACATCCTAGCCATTGTTGCAGCTGGTTTAGCTGCCTTGGCAATCACAATCAACTTTTCTCTTCACAAGATAGAGGAAGGTCATGTGGGAGTGTACTTCAGGGTAAGGATCTTTTCCATTTGTATTGTAAAACTATTTCACACAAGTGTACATGGGTTTGCAAATGTTGCCTGTTCACTAATAGGCAGTAGCCAGTAGGCACAGTAAATTAAAAGCCAGTAGGCAGCAAACCTAAACATTAAACTCAGAATACATGTTTGCTGGCTAGACTAGTACCTGCTGTTACAGGTTCATTGGTGTGACTTCGCCAGTACTGAGGCATGACGTCACTGATGCTGATGTGTAATGCCACCAGTGTGGTGAGGTGTGACGTCACCAGTGTGGTGAGATGTGACGTCACAGTGTGGTGAGATGTGACGTCACCAGTGTGGTGAGATGTGACGTCACCAGTGTGGTGAGATGTGACGCCACCAGTGTGGTGAGATGTGACGCCACCAGTGTGGTGAGATGTGACGCCACCAGTGTGGTGAGATGTGACGCCACCAGTGTGGTGAGATGTGACGTCACCAGTGTGGTGAGATGTGACGCCACCAGTGTGGTGAGATGTGACGTCACCAGTGTGGTGAGGTGTGACGTCACCAGTGCTGAAATGTGACAGTCACCACTTCTGACCTGACCTTGATCGGGACAGGGAGGCGCACTGCTGCAGCAGACCAGTCAGCCCGGCTATCATATGATGACGCCCTTCATCACCATGTACAGATCGGTCCAGGTCAGTGGTGGTTGACATTAGAGGTGCAAATCGTAGTCCCTGTTAGAGGTGCACCTTGTAGTGTCATCAATATGGATGTGAGTTGTAGTCCCATTAGAGATACAAGTTGTAGTCCCTGTTGAGGTGCAAATCGCAGCCCCGGTGAGCCCAGTGCTGCATGAGTAAAGGGTAAGTGTTAGAGATACAAGTTGTAGTCCCTGTTAGAGGTGCAAATCGCAGCCCCGGTGAGCCCAGTGCTGCTGTAAACTTTGTAAGTGTGACATGACCTACCCGGTACCCGGCTGTAAACTTTGTAAGTGTGACATGACCTACCCTGTACCCGGTTGTAAACTTTGTATGAGTGACATGACCTACCCGGTACCCGGCTGTAAACTTGGTAAGTGTGACATGACCTAACCTGTACCTGGCTGTAAACTTTGTAAGCTTGACATGACCTAAGTCCTAACCTGTACCCGGCTGTTATCTTTGTAAGCGTGACATGACCTAAGTCCTAACCTGTACCCGGCTGTAAACTTTGTAAGCGTGACATGACCTAAGTCCTAACCGGTACCCGGCTGTAAAATTTGTAAGCGTGACATGACCTAACCTGTACCCGGCTGTAAACTTTGTAAGTGTGACATGACCTAACCTGTACCCAGCTGTAAACTTTGTAAGTGTGACATGCCCTAACCTGTACCTGGCTGTAAACTTTGTAAGTGTGACATGACCTAACCTGTACCCGGCTGTAAACTTTGTAAGTGTGACATGACCTAAGTCCTAACCTGTACCCGGCTGTAACCTTTGTAAGTGTGACATGACCTACCCGGTACCCGGCTGTAAACTTTGTAAGCGTGACATGACCTAACCTGTACCCGGCTGTAAACTTTGTAAGTGTGACATGACCTACCCTGTACCCAGTTGTAAACTTTGTAAGAGTGACATGACCTACCCGGTACCCGGCTGTAAACTTTGTGTGACATGACCTAACCTGTACCCGGCTGTAAACTTTGTAAGTGTGACATGACCTAAGTCCTAACCTGTACCCGGCTGTAAACTTTGTAATCGTGACATGACCTAACCTGTACCCGGCTGTAAACTTTGTAAGTGTGACATGACCTAAGTCCTAACCTGTACCCGGCTGTAAACTTTGTAAGCGTGACATGACCTAACCTGTACCCGGCTGTAAACTTTGTAAGTGTGACATGACCTAACCTGTACCCGGCTGTAAACTTTGTAAGCGTGACATGACCTAACCTGTACCCGGCTGTAAACTTTGTAAGTGTGACATGACCTAACCTGTACCCGGCTGTAAACTTTGTAAGCTTGACATGACCTAAGTCCTAACCTGTACCCGGCTGCAAACTTTGTAAGCGTGACATGACCTAACCTGTACCCGGCTGTAAACTTTGTAAGTGTGACATGACCTAAGTCCTAACCTGTACCCGGCTGTTATCTTTGTAAGCGTGACATGACCTAACCTGTACCCGGCTGTAAACTTTGTAAGTGTGACATGACCTAAGTCCTAACCTGTACCCGGCTGTAACCTTTGTAAGCGTGACATGACCTAACCTGTACCCGGCTGTAAACTTTGTAAGTGTGACATGACCTAACCTGTATCCGGCTGTAAACTTTGTAAGCGTGACATGACCTACCCGGCACCCGGCTGTAAACTGTGTAAGTGCGACATGACCTAACCTGTACCCGGCTGTAAACTTTGTAAGTGTGACATGACCTAAGCCCTAACCTGTACCCGGCTGTCTTTAGGTAACCCTACAGACAGACGAAGTGACGAACGTACCTTGTGGCACATCCGGAGGCGTGATGATCTACATTGACCGGATAGAGGTGGTCAACTGGCTCTCCCCTGATGCAGGTCAGTACTGACGGGAGATAGAGGTGGTAAAATGGGTAACTGATCTCTGGTCTCGCTCGGTCTCGCTCCGCTCTGGTCTCGCTCATGATCAGTTATGGCCATGTTGTCAATGATATAATTAGGGGACAATGCACATAATATGCATGCTTCCCACTCTTTCCTAGGCGTGGAGGTACATCTCCCGCTTCCAGTGTCCATCGAGTCTGCTCTTGAATAGGTTGAGAGTATCAGCGGTGACTATGTTCTCTGACAGGACATTCCAGTCGTTGATCGATCTGATGCTCCAGTGGTTTGTCCTTATCCTGGTTTGAGTATGAGGCTTCGCGATCTTGAGTGGATGTCCCCTGGTAGTTCTGGAAGTCGGTTCCTTGAAGAACGCTTCACGAGGCACGTCCAGCTGGCGATGCATCACCTGGTAGACGAGGATGACGTCCCCCCTGCGCCTCCGGTACTGCAGCGATGGCATGCGTAGTGCTTCCAGGCGCTCTCCATAGGGCAGCAGCTGGCGCACCTCTGGTATCAGCCGTGTTGCTTGACGCTGCACCCGCTCGACGAGTCGCTGATCTTCCTTGTTGTGCGGGCCCCAGACAGCGTTGCCGTATTCTAGATGAGGCCGGACCAGAGTTGTGTACAGCAGCGGCAGCGTCTGTGCATCAATGGTCTCGAAGGAGTAGAGACACACTTATGTGTATCAATGCAACGGAAAGTGGCAATACTCTGAAGCTAAACTAACATCTGCCATATGCATGCAAGTCGTCTTGTGCCTTCCTTGCTGGATTGATGCAGCTGCGTGCTGTCTGAATTTGTCATCGTTAATGACCAGACCCTGCTACTCCACAGTGCACAGCATTGTGAAAAACTACACAGCCGACTACGACAGAGCCCTCATCTTCCACAAGATTCACCACGAGCTCAACCAGTTCTGTTCTGCCCATACACTCCAGGAGGTAGGTTCACAGCTGCCAGTTCGGCCCCACAAGAGATGGCATACACTCCAGGAGGTAGGTTCACAGCTGCCAGTTCTGCCCCACAAGAGATGGCATACACTCCAGGAGGTAGGTTCACAGCTGCCAGTTCGGCCCCACAAGAGATGGCATACACTCCAGGAGGTAGGTTCACAGCTGCCAGTTCGGCCCCACAAGAGATGGCATACACTCCAGGAGGTAGGTTCACAGCTGCCAGTTCTGCTCCACAAGAGATGGCATACACTCCAGGAGGTAGGTTCACAGCTGCCAGTTCGGCCCCACAAGAGATGGCATGCACTCCAGGAGGTAGGTTCACAGCTGCCAGTTCGGCCCCACAAGAGATGGCATACACTCCAGGAGGTAGGTTCGCAGCTGCCAGTTCTGCTCCACAAGAGATGGCATACACTCCAGGAGGTAGGTTCATAGCTGCCAGTTCTGCTCCACAAGAGATGGCATACACTCCAGGAGGTAGGTTCACAGCTGCCAGTTCTGCTCCACAAGAGATGGCATACACTCCAGGAGGTAGGTTCGCAGCTGCCAGTTCGGCCCCACAAGAGATGGCATACACTCCAGGAGGTAGGTTCACAGCTGCCAGTTCTGCTCCACAAGAGATGGCATACTCTCCAGGAGGTAGGTTCACAGCTGCCAGTTCTGCTCCACAAGAGATGGCATACACTCCAGGAGGTAGGTTTACAGCTGCCAGTTCGGCCCCACAAGAGCTGGGGTTTCAGCCAGTTCTGTTTCATTGGAGATGGGTTCTCACTTCTCATCCAGTTGTGTTTCGCTCATATACCACACCCCAGGACGGTGCAGATTGTACCCCAGTTGCGTTTGGTTTTCACCAACATCTGTGTAGGTGTATCTTAACCCGAGTAAGCCAAATAACTCGTCTTTCCACCTGTATGGTTGTATAATGTACATTGACCTGTGACCTGTATGGATATTGACCTGTGTCCTCCCGTGTAGGTGTATATTGACCTGTTTGACCGGATCGATGAGAACTTGAAGGCGGCGCTTCAGCTGGACCTTACGGAAATGGCGCCGGGACTTACCATACACGGGGTACGCGTCACCAAGCCTAAAATCCCGGAGTCGATCAGGAAGAACTACGAACTCATGTGAGTATTTCTGGAATGGTGGAGAGTGGGAGGGGAGGAAGCGGGCTGTAAAGGGGAAATGGAGTGGGGTGGGAGTAGGGTGTAAATTGGGAAATTGGGTGGGGTGGGAGTAGGGTGTAAAGGGGGAAATGGAGTGGGGTGGGAGAAGGGTGTAAAGGGGGCAATGGAGTGGGGTGGGAGTAGAGTGTACAGGGGGCAATGGAGTGGGGTGGGAGTAGGGTGTAATTGGGTGGTGCTGGGGTGGAGAGGGAATTGGGGTCTGAGTGGAGTGTAAGGGGTAATCAAGTGATGCTGGTATGGTGGGAGGAATGGAATCAGATTGGGATGCAAAGCAATGGGCGACCTATTGACTGACACCAGGCAAAGGAGAATCAGCATTGTATGTGCATTATTGGCTATACTGTTTGTAACACGTCGCTGGGATGTCTATTGGGCATATATACCTACCTATCTATCTATCAGGCGGCTATTACAGGCAGAGTATCTATCTGGCAGATATTCTGTAGCATGTGTGCGCTGACAGTGTGATGTATGTAGGGTTAAGACAGACTATCGTCTGTTTGGTGCAAGCACAGACCCGCAAAACAACAAAGTCGGCTGAATATTGACACACTTTCTGATGTTAAAATCCGAATCATATTTACACAGGGAAATTGTTTGTTAATCAGTTCTTAATGCGCAAAAAAGCAAAATCAGATGTCTTCTCTGGAACTTAGTCCGACTTCCTTGGCTTCAGCCACTCCAAACTCAAACTAACGTGTTTGATCTTTGTGGATCCGCCAGCAGTTGTTAACGGCATTATATAACCGGGACATATGCCCCCCCCCCCCACCACCACCACCACCACCACCACCACCTCCACCACCACCACCACCACCACCACCACCACCACCACCACCACCACCACCACCACCACCACCACCACCACCACCACCACCACCACCACCACCACCACCACCACCACCACCACCACCACCACCACCACCACCACCACCACCACCACCACCACCACCACCACCACCACCACCACCACCACCGCCACCACCACCGCCACCGCCACCGCCACCGCCACCGCCACCGCCACCGCCACCACCACCACCACCACCACCACCACCACCACCACCACCACCACCACCACCACCACCACCACCACCACCACCACCACCACCACCACCACCACCACCACCACCACCACCACCACCACCACCACCACCACCACCACCACCACCACCGCTGGGTCCACCAGTGGCCCTCGGCTGACGTGCCTCGCTGTCCAACTTCAGGGAGGCGGAGAAGACGAAGCTGCTGATCTCGGTCCAGCGACAGCGGGTGGTGGAGAAGGACTCCGAGACAGAACGGAAGAAGGCCGTCATCGAGGCCGAGAAGAACTCCGAAGTGGCCAAGATCCGATTCCTGCAGAAGATCATGGAGAAGGAGTCTCTACAGAGGATATCCACCATTGAAGGTCAGGAGGTCGTATGGGGGGAGGGGGACAAAGCCGTCTTATGTTGGCACTGGGGTGTTTCTCTGTCATAGTAAATGCAAATATGCGTTTGTATCAGTGGAAGAGCCTCTCTGTCTGAATATCAACCTCTCTTTCTCTGCCGGCTTATAACGTAGCAGTTGTAGCGCCCTTTAGCCCAAATCATCACCATTATCATCTTATGTCTGTCTCGGTCGGTCGGTCGGTCGGTCGTTCACATCTCGGGATCTAAAGTACTCCCGACTGTCTGCGTCAATCTATGAAGCTGTGAAAAGTTTCTGGCCAGCATGGGACTCGAACCCATAACCCTATCGTTTGGAACTTTCTAACCAACTGATCCACCCGGAGACCCGTTTACGTTTACCTAAACCTAAACAGCATTTAACTAGCTGATCGCTGGCTATATCTGTTCCGAATCGCCGGTCAGCTGACCTGTCACGTGACCGGTCAGACTGGGTCAGCTGACCTGTCACGTGACCAGTCAGACTGGGTCAGCTGACCTGTCACGTGACCGGTGAGACTGGGTCAGCTGACCTGTCACGTGACCGGTCAGACTGGGTCAGCGCCGGCCGGCTGACCTGTCACGTGACCGGTGAGACTGGGTCAGCTGACCTGTCACGTGACCGGTCAGACTGGGTCAGCTGACCTGTCACGTGACCGGTCAGACTGGGTCAGCTGACCTGTCACGTGACCGGTGAGACTGGGTCAGCTGACCTGTCACGTGACCGGTCAGACTGGGTCAGCGCCGGCCGGCTGACCTGTCACGTGAACGGTCAGACTGGGTCAGCTGACCTGTCACGTGACCGGTCAGACTGGGTCAGCTGACCTGTCACGTGACCGGTGAGACTGGGTCAGCTGACCTGTCACGTGACCGGTGAGACTGGGTCAGCTGACCTGTCACGTGACCGGTCAGACTGGGTCAGCTGACCTGTCACGTGACCAGTCAGACTGGGTCAGCTGACCTGTCACGTGACCGGTCAGACTGGGTCAGCTGACCTGTCACGTGACCGGTCAGACTGGTCAGCTGACCTGTCACGTGACCGGTCAGACTGGGTCAGCTGACCTGTCACGTGACCGGTGAGACTGGGTCAGCTGACCTTTCACGTGACCGGTCAGACTGGGTCAGCTGACCTGTCACGTGACCGGTCAGACTGGGTCAGCACCGGCCGACTGACCTGTCACGTGACCGGTGAGACTGGTCAGCTGACCTGTCACGTGACCAGTCAGACTGGGTCAGCTGACCTGTCACGTGACCGGTGAGACTGGGTCAGCTGACCTGTCACGTGACCGGTGAGACTGGGTCAGCTGACCTGTCACGTGACCAGTCAGACTGGGTCAGCTGACCTGTCACGTGACCGGTCAGACTGGGTCAGCTGACCTGTCACGTGACCGGCGAGACTGGGTCAGCTGACCTGTCACGTGACCGGTGAGACTGGGTCAGCTGACCTGTCACGTGACCGGTCAGACTGGGTCAGCTGACCTGTCACGTGACCGGCGAGACTGGGTCAGCTGACCTGTCACGTGACCGGTGAGACTGGGTCAGCTGACCTGTCACGTGACCGGTCAGACTGGGTCAGCTGACCTGTCACGTGACCAGTCAGACTGGGTCAGCTGACCTGTCACGTGACCGGTGAGACTGGGTCAGCTGACCTTTCACGTGACCAGTCAGACTGGGTCAGCTGACCTGTCACGTGACCGGTCAGACTGGGTCAGCTGACCTGTCACGTGACCGGTCAGACTGGGTCAGCTGACCTGTCACGTGGCCGGTCAGACTGGGTCAGCACCGGCCGGCTGACCTGTCACGTGACCGGTCAGCGCCGGCCGGCTGACCTGTCACGTGACCGGTGAGACTGGGTCAGCTGACCTGTCACGTGACCGGTCAGACTGGGTCAGCTGACCTGTCACGTGACCGGTCAGACTGGGTCAGCTGACCTGTCACGTGACCAGTCAGACTGGGTCAGCTGACCTGTCACGTGACCGGTCAGACTGGGTCAGTTGACCTGTCACGTGACCGGCGAGACTGGGTCAGCTGACCTGTCACGTGACCGGTGAGACTGGGTCAGCTGACCTGTCACGTGACCAGTCAGACTGGGTCGGCTGACCTGTCACGTGACCGGTCAGACTGGGTCAGCTGACCTGTCACGTGACCGGTCAGACTGGGTCAGCTGACCTGTCACGTGACCGGTGAGACTGGGTCAGCTGACCTTTCACGTGACCGGTCAGACTGGGTCAGCTGACCTGTCACGTGACCGGTCAGACTGGGTCAGCACCGGCCGGCTAACCTGTCACGTGACCGGTGAGACTGGTCAGCTGACCTGTCACGTGACCAGTCAGACTGGGTCAGCTGACCTGTCACGTGACCGGTGAGACTGGGTCAGCTGACCTGTCACGTGACCGGTGAGACTGGGTCAGCTGACCTGTCACGTGACCAGTCAGACTGGGTCAGCTGACCTGTCACGTGACCGGTCAGACTGGGTCAGTTGACCTGTCACGTGACCGGCGAGACTGGGTCAGCTGACCTGTCACGTGACCGGTGAGACTGGGTCAGCTGACCTGTCACGTGACCGGTCAGACTGGGTCAGCTGACCTGTCACGTGACCGGCGAGACTGGGTCAGCTGACCTGTCACGTGACCGGTGAGACTGGGTCAGCTGACCTGTCACGTGACCGGTCAGACTGGGTCAGCTGACCTGTCACGTGACCAGTCAGACTGGGTCAGCTGACCTGTCACGTGACCGGTCAGACTGGGTCAGCTGACCTTTCACGTGACCAGTCAGACTGGGTCAGCTGACCTGTCACGTGACCGGTCAGACTGGGTCAGCTGACCTGTCACGTGACCGGTCAGACTGAGTCAGCTGACCTGTCACGTGGCCGGTCAGACTGGGTCAGCACCGGCCGGCTGACCTGTCACGTGACCGGTCAGCGCCGGCCGGCTGACCTGTCACGTGACCGGTGAGACTGGGTCAGCTGACCTGTCACGTGACCGGTCAGACTGGGTCAGCTGACCTGTCACGTGACCAGTCAGACTGGGTCAGCTGACCTGTCACGTGACCGGCGAGACTGGGTCAGCTGACCTGTCACGTGACCGGTGAGACTGGGTCAGCTGACCTTTCACGTGACCAGTCAGACTGGGTCAGCTGACCTGTCACGTGACCGGTCAGACTGGGTCAGCTGACCTGTCACGTGGCCGGTCAGACTGGGTCAGCACCGGCCGGCTGACCTGTCACGTGACCGGTCAGCGCCGGCCGGCTGACCTGTCACGTGACCGGTGAGACTGGTCAGCTGACCTGTCACGTGACCAGTCAGACTGGGTCAGCTGACCTGTCACGTGACCGGCGAGACTGGGTCAGCTGACCTGTCACGTGACCGGTGAGACTGGGTCAGCTGACCTGTCACGTGACCGGTCAGACTGGGTCAGCTGACCTGTCACGTGACCGGTCAGACTGGGTCAGCTGACCTGTCACGTGACCGGTGAGACTGGGTCAGCTGACCTGTCACGTGACCGGTCAGACTGGGTCAGCTGACCTGTCACGTGACCGGCGAGACTGGGTCAGCTGACCTGTCACGTGACCGGTGAGACTGGGTCAGCTGACCTGTCACGTGACCGGTCAGACTGGGTCAGCTGACCTGTCACGTGACCGGCGAGACTGGGTCAGCTGACCTGTCACGTGACCGGTGAGACTGGGTCAGCTGACCTGTCACGTGACCGGTCAGACTGGGTCAGCTGACCTGTCACGTGACCGGTGAGACTGGGTCAGCTGACCTGTCACGTGACCGGTCAGACTGGGTCAGCTGACCTGTCACGTGACCGGCGAGACTGGGTCAGCTGACCTGTCACGTGACCGGTGAGACTGGGTCAGCTGACCTGTCACGTGACCGGTCAGACTGGGTCAGCGCCGGCCGGCTGACCTGTCACGTGACCGGTGAGACTGGGTCGGCTGACCTGTCACGTGACCGGTGAGACTGGGTCGGCTGACCTGTCACGTGACCGGTGAGACTGGGTCGGCTGACCTGTCACGTGACCGGTGAGACTGGGTCAGCTGACCTGTCACGTGACCGGTGAGACTGGGTCGGCTGACCTGTCACGTGACCGGTCAGACTGGGTCAGCTGACCTGGCACGTGACCGGTGAGACTGGGTCAGCTGACCTGGCACGTGACCGGTGAGACTGGGCCGGCTGACCTGTCACGTGACCGGTGAGACTGGGTCAGCTGACCTGTCACGTGACCAGTCAGACTGGGTCAGCTGACCTGTCACCGTGACCGGTGAGACTGGGTCAGCTGACCTGTCACGTGACCGGTCAGACTGGGTCAGCTGACCTGTCACGTGACCGGTTAGACTGGGTCAGCTGACCTGTCACGTGACCGGCGAGACTGGGTCGGCTGACCTGTCACGTGACCGGTGAGACTGGGTCAGCTGACCTGTCACGTGACCGGTCAGACTGGGTCGGCTGACCTGTCACGTGACCGGTGAGACTGGGTCGGCTGACCTGTCACGTGACCGGTGAGACTGGGTCAGCTGACCTGTCACGTGACCGGTCAGACTGGGTCGGCTGACCTGTCACGTGACCGGTGAGACTGGGTCGGCTGACCTGTCACGTGACCGGTCAGACTGGGTCAGCACCGGACGGCTGACCTGTCACGTGACCGGTCAGACTGGGTCAGCTGACCTGTCACGTGACCGGTCAGACTGGGTCAGCTGACCTGTCACGTGACCGGTCAGACTGGGTCAGCTGACCTGTCACGTGACCGGTCAGACCGGGTCAGCTGACCTGTCACGTGACCGGTCAGACTGGGTCAGCTGACCTGTCACGTGACCGGTCAGACCGGGTCAGCTGACCTGTCACGTGACCGGTCAGACTGGGTCAGCTGACCTGTCACGTGACCGGCGAGACTGGGTCAGCTGACCTGTCACGTGACCGGTCAGACTGGGTCAGCTGACCTGTCACGTGACCGGTCAGACTGGGTCAGCTGACCTGTCACGTGACCGGTCAGACCGGGTCAGCTGACCTGTCACGTGACCGGTCAGACCGGGTCAGCTGACCTGTCACGTGACCGGTGAGACTGGGTCAGCTGACCTGGCACGTGACCGGTCAGACTGGGTCAGCTGACCTGTCACGTGACCGGTCAGACTGGGTCAGCACCGGCCGGCTGACCTGTCACGTGACCGGTCAGACTGGGTCAGCACCGGCCGGCTGACCTGTCACGTGACCGGTCAGACTGGGTCAGCTGACCTGTCACGTGACCGGTCAGACTGGGTCAGCTGACCTGTCACGTGACCAGTCAGACTGGGTCAGCTGACCTGTCGCGTGACCAGTCAGACTGGGTCAGCATCGGGCGGCTGACCTGTCACGTGACCGGTCAGACTGGGTCAGCACCGGCCGGCTGACCTGTCACGTGACCGGTCAGACTGGGTCAGCTGACCTGTCACGTGACCAGTCAGACTGGGTCAGCTGACCTGGCACGTGACCGGCGAGACTGGGTCAGCTGACCTGTCACGTGACCGGTCAGACTGGGTCAGCTGACCTGTCACGTGACCGGTGAGACTGGGTCAGCACCGGACGGCTGACCTGTCACGTGACCGGTCAGACTGGTCAGCTGACCTGTCACGTGACCGGTGAGACTGGGTCAGCTGACCTGTCACGTGACCGGTCAGACTGGGTCAGCTGACCTGTCACGTGACCGGTGAGACTGGGTCAGCTGACCTGTCACGTGACCGGTCAGACTGGGTCAGCGCCGGACGGCTGACCTGTCACGTGACCAGTCAGACTGGGTCAGCTGACCTGGCACGTGACCGGTGAGACTGGGTCAGCTGACCTGTCACGTGACCGGTGAGACTGGGTCAGCTGACCTGTCACGTGACCGGTCAGACTGGGTCAGCACCGGACGGCTGACCTGTCACGTGACCAGTCAGACTGGGTCAGCTGACCTGGCACGTGACCGGTGAGACTTGGTCGGCTGACCTGTCACGTGACCAGTCAGACTGGGTCAGCTGACTTGTCACGTGACCAGTCAGACTGGGTCAGCTGACCTGTCACGTGACCGGTGAGACTGGGTCAGCTGACCTGTCACGTGACCGGTCAGACCGGGTCAGCATCGGGCGACTGACCTGTCACGTGACCGGTCAGACTGGGTCAGCTGACCTGTCACGTGACCTTTGAGACTTGGTCGGTGCCGGACGGCCGGGGTCTGCTGACTGCTAGTGCCAAGTGCGTGTGGAATCATGAACAGGGTCCTGCTATTAAAGAGTTGGGGACTGTGACTTTAAGCTTTACGAGATAGGTAGGTATCGAATGCTTGGGGCATGACGAGAACATGAATTATACGTGATAGACATCCTATCAGGACAGTTCATTTGCAATGGGTTGGAATAAACCTATTTGTGAGTTATCCACCGGGGGAAAAAAGACAAATCGATTGGTTTCGGGTTCACGGCTTAGAAGGTTAGCGAGTTGACGAGTCAAAGGCTTAATGGTTTAGTGTGTTAGCGAGCCAAGTTTGCTCACACAAATGTCATTGCGTTAACGGAATATCGAGTGAACGGGTCAACCCTACTCTAGGACATAGAGCTTCCACTGTGCATTTACTAGATAAAATAACAATAAAAACATTGATATGAAGTAGCCTTTGTTATTTTGGTAAAAATTGTCAAGATTATCTGTAGTTAACATTCATGGCTGAGGGCAGTGCTTTAACCCTATTTGTAACAGGGGGGGGGGGGGCGGATTCCGCCCCCCCCCCTCATGTTTTTCGCAGATATCTCCAGAACGGCTGGGAGCAGGGACATGAAATTTTCGGACTTTTCATAGAATTGAATACCGCATTTGGAGCCAAAATTTTGAGTTCTTAACCTGAACAGAGGCGGTTCCAGGGCCCAGTTTTTGGTGGGTTCGGAGGCGAAATTTGGCGATAATACGGAAATGCGATCTTCACGGTTTCTTTCTAACTGCATCAAGTATAAATGAGTTACATCAGTTTACGGTGATTGCAACAAGTGCAAATTAGTTAATGTTAATGAAATATCATAAAAATTGCATGGCAGAGGCGGTTTCAGGGGCTTGAAAAAGGGGGGGGGGTGGGGTTCCAGGAAGTTTTCAATGCTTGGCGGGAAGCCAATAGAGCGATGTAAGGGGCATTTTTAGCTATCAAGATGTAAAAGATAGCTTCTGCTTCCATTATTTGCATAATTTATTACATATAGAGTTTCAGGGGCGTGTTCAGGAACATGAAAAGGGGGTGACTGGCATGGATATGACGATATGCCAGCGATAACGGCGCAATAGACGTTTAGCTTATAATGATATATGCTCATATGAGGTCAGAAAAGGGAATAAAGTCATATTTGGTAGAGGCGCGCTCAGGAATGGAAGAAAGGGGGTCATATTATTGCAAGGAAACTAAGAGGCATGGGCGTACAATGACATAACATACTGCAGTTTTCGGATGAGACACGCACCACAGGCTACTCTACGAACGATTATAAGATAATAGGCGAGTCCAGGTAGGGTAAAAAGGGGGGTAAGCAATGTCAATTGAAGTTGTAAGTGAAATAGTCACTGTTGACTAGTTAGTATCATAATAGCGGATAATATACTTTTCAAAAGGTCTTGCGCCGCCCAAGTTTGTATCCTGGATACGCCTATGATGAAGTGCAACATGCAAAAAGGAACTATCTACGATCAGTAACATATTTATAGTGCTGGGTAGCAACTTGTCTGCGGTTAATATTTTTTTCCCAATTTACCTCCCTTTTTCACTAACCTGGTACCGCCTACGGCAAAAAATATGATGTATAACCGTTTTGTCTAATGTCACAATCACATACCATTTCATTTATAAAAAAAGGTTTTATTACGCATATACTTCACCCCCATATTGAGTGACCTGCACACGCCTATGATTTTTGAATTTTCAAACGTCACCGTCATATATCAATATCCAATTCAATCTCTATCGATTCCTATTAGTTGTGTTCAAATCGGTCGATAAACATGAAAGCTATGTTGGATCAAAAATACCACTAAAATTTGTAGTTTTTGCCCCCCTGTTGCCCCCCTATTCAAAATTTAGATATTTGTATTATTTAGAAATGTAGATCGTGTTGAGAGGAACCAAACACCCTTTCATTTTTGAAAATCGGACGGGTAGATCTCGAGATCTCCGGGGGGGGGCGGAATCCCCCCCCCCCCCTGTTACAAATAGGGGTAGCCAGGAGCCTGTTACAAATAGGGTTAAGTGGTGATAGGGGGTGACTTTGTCAACCAAAAAAGGCGACCGGCTGCAGAACAGAATTTAATCTGCGTCATCACCGTCATCATCATCTTCACCATCATCATCTTCATCATCATCATCATCATCATCTTCATCATCTTCATCATCTTCATCTTCTTCATCATCATCTTCCCCATCATCCATCCATCCCGCTACTGACGCCGCTCTATGTCCTGCAGACGAGATGGAGATTGCCAGGAAGAAGGGCATGTCCGACGCCGAGTTCTACTCCCGTCAGCGACAGGCGGCCGCTAACCAGATGCTACTCACCTCCGAGTTCCTCGAGTTGAAGCGCATTGAGGCCATTGGCGCCAACAGCAAGGTCTACTTCGGCGCCGATATTCCGAGTATGTTCATCGACGGGGCGGGGGCGGCGCCCTCCGCCGCCAACGTTGCCTTCGCAGTGCCAGAGGTCGCGTCAGCAGCAGAGGCGGCGGGGAAGGCCGCTTCGGCCGCGCGAAGCGGCCCGGCGGCGGCGGCGGCGGCGGGAGCCACTAGCGCCACTCCACCTGCGGTGGCAGAGGGCGGAACTAGTGCTAAGCGCTGACGCGCCGCGGCGTTGTGGCGAGGGAGGGATGACAAGGGGTGACCGAGGTGTGATGTTTGTGTGATCTGTGTAATCCGTGTGATCCGTGTGATCCGTGTGATCCGTGTGATCCGTGTGATCCGTGTGATCCGTGTGATCCGTGTAATCCGTGTGGTCCGTGTGATTCGTGTAGTTCGTGTGAGTCGTGTGATTCGGATGGGGGTGTGTCGTTCATCGAAGAAGTTACGTTCACCCGAAACCACCGGACTGTTACGCCAAACAATTATCCTGTACACTGCCGTGCGCCTTCTTTCCTCAGTCACGTCATAGTACGTCACGACACTGTGACGTCATTAGCTGTGACGTCATGCATGGACCACATCACGTGCGTGTCAGTATGACGTAATGGACGCATCCGTGTGACGTGATATCAGCGTTAGGGACAAAGTGATGCATTTCAAAGTCAATAGCATAGCGCGCGCCTCATACGTCATGAGTGATAATGTCCACCTGGTGCGTCTGGTCGTGATATCTTCGTGTGCGCAATGGGACGCGTTGAATCATGTATATATCGCTCCACGGAGGTGCAGACATTCCTAGGTGTCGCCACTGTCGCGAGACTGATGTGACTCTATAGGCATTGTAGCCAGTTCTCGCTGAAGAAAAATCCTCCCTCACCGCCTTTCGCGGACAGAGCTGACATACACAGGCTGAAAATGTCTGAAGTACTGCTAGCACTACAGCTGTAATGCTCACTCTGCGGAAGCTCTCGGACGGCTGTATTGCTGGCTGATGTTGCGTCAGTTGGCCAGCGGGCGCACGTGTCACGTGTGTATTTGTCCACTCAATGGTACTCAATGGTTCGTCTGACCCAGTGTGACCGCACCGGAGCTGCTGTGGCGGGTGTACCGGCGGAAGGGGGGGGGGGGGGGGGGCTCGGCCCCTACCGTTGCCTCCCATGCCGGCAGTGTCTAGACACATGGCATTGCCTATCTGATTTGAAAGCGTGGACAAGGCACAGCTGACATGCAAGACCCCCCCCTCCCACTCCCCTCGGACGGCCGCGGCTGAGCGGCGTGGGTCTGCCAGATGGCGAAACAATCACAGCCGAGGCTACGTAGGCATTGGTGAATAAACGTACACGCAAACTTCTCCGTGAATAGGTATTTTGAGGGATGAACGCGAAATATGGTCTGCATTTGACGCTCCCTAAACCTGGTTATCGCTATGTGGTGGTGGTAGGGGGGGGGGGGGGGTAATACAAAATGAACCATGTTTGGTTGGTGGGGACAGTGTCTCTATGACAAAGTGTCCTTGTGGTGTCGCGTTGTACTGTTCTGTTTCAGTGCAGACCATCGCGGACAGTGTTGGGCTCCATGAGCTGAGTGAGAAGCAGCGCGGTATGCAAGCCGGTCAAATTGGCTCCTCTTGTATCCGTCAGACAAGCCGGTCAAATTGGCTCCTCTTGTTATCAGTCGGACAAGTCGGTCAAATTGGCTCCTCTTGTTATCAGTCAGACAAGCCGGTCAAATTGGCTCCTCTTGTTATCCGTCAGACAAGCCGGTCAAATTGGCTCCTCTTGTTATCCGTCAGACAAGCCGGTCAAATTGGCTCCTCTTGTATCCGTCAGACAAGCCGGTCAAATTGGCTCCTCTTGTTATCCGTCAGACAAGCCGGTCAAATTGGCTCCTCTTGTTATCCGTCAGACAAGCCGGTCAAATTGGCTCCTCTTGTTATCAGTCAGACAAGCCGGTCAAATTGGCTCCTCTTATCCGTCAGACAAGCCGGTCAAATTGGCTCCTCTTGTTATCAGTCAGGCAAGCCGGTCAAATTGGCTCCTCTTGTTATCCGTCAGGCGTTTTTAGGGTGACAATGGAAAGCAGTGGTATTACGAAGAAGTGGCTGTTCGTTCCAAGAAGGGGATTCAGTTGCTGGAAGCTGTGGAAGTTCATAGCTTGCATCCCCTTTTCAGTTGCCGTTGGGAAAAGGGGTCATCTGGCTTCATCCCGACCCAAGGTCTTGACCAAGTCCAATACCAGCTCCCGTGAACTCGTGAACCGACCTTGAGTAGTGATAATCACAGTATGTTGATGATGCACGTTCCGCCACGCTACCTACGCGCAGTCGACGTCACTTTGGTGAGGCTGTGACGTCACTTGTGAACCTGTGACGTCATGTCGAGATCGTTGCCAGCGATGTCCACCGATCACGGAGGAAATGTTTGGCCTGTGGTTTGTGTTGTGTTGAAATATACCTACCGGTTGTGTTTCTACTCTTGTTGGTTTTCTGTTGCAGGGCTATGAGTAACGGCGTCACCATGGCTCCAAAGTTAGCAGGGACAAATCCATGTGTACATCTACGGCAACATGGAACCGTATTTGGGATGGCTGCAAATTACTAGGGACAATTTATTTACGTATTTATTGCGCATCGTTGTGGGTTCCAATCAAACAATTGGCTTTTACCGCCACAGTGTCAAACAGATTGTATTGCACTGCTGACACATTGTCATATACAAAAGCGCATTCCTCGTGAAAATCATCAGACGTAAATTGCAACTAGATAAAGGTAAAGATAAAAGCAAGATAAAAATTAAAATAAATATGAATGTGAAGAATCAAAAGCACGGAGGGACGATGTGGGTGATAGAACACATGCACGCATACACTCACTCAATCTCGCAGACACTCGCAGACACTCCACACAATAAAGTACACACTGGGTCGCCGGAATTCATTGGGTCCCATTCAGCCTATGTAGGGGAGACCAGCTGATTGCCCCGACGCGTCTCCTAAACTCCCGCACGTCGCCAGCTCGCCGCACATCAGCGGGGAGCAGTTCCACGCTCGACTCGGACGGACGGGCACGAACTAACGTGTTGATTCTAGCCTGCATCGCCAAGTGTGGAGGACAGCATCAACGGACGCACGGGTAGCTCGCTCGGTCACATCTGCTCGGTACTTCACCAAAGACCTGAGATTTTCCGGCGCATCCTCTCTGTTCTCCAGTCGTTGGATAAGCAGGCAGTCTCTCTGCTGAATCGCCTTTCAAACGGAAGCCAGCTGAGCTGTCATCGTGACTCTGTGATGTGGTCACATTTGCGTTTTTCGTCACAACGCGCGTGACAAAGTGTATTACCTTTTCGACCCGCTGACGCAGCGAAATAGTGGGTGGAGCTTAGGCCGGCAAGCGGTACGTTACGTGAGGGAAACCGAGCGTCTGTACCTATGTTATGATTGTAGACTTGGGAGAGTGAAGCTCAACCTTTTTAGTGCGATGAGGACGGCAACGCAGCGTTTTACGACTATAGCTATCTGTCTGTCTTTCCGTGGTAAGGTGCTGATCGAGCAAGACTCCTCAAATCTTAACCCTCGCCATACGGGGGGGGGGGGCTGACAGCCCCCCCTGAGGTTTTTCTTGAATAACTGTTTACACATGCGGTGTATCTTGCTGAAATTTTCGGTAGCTGAGTTAACAACAATTATACGTATGCTGTAAAAAATATTGAAATTGGTTAAGTATTTTTAAGTATACGTTTGGTTAAGTATACGTTTGGTGCATGCAAATCGGTCGAACCACATGGCCGCAATGACCTTTAAAATAACACCCCAAATTTTCGGATTTTTTCCCCCGGCCCCCCATTTTTGAACAAAACAAAAAATTCGGGGACCAAAAGAGAGATCTTGTCATGATGCATTGAATGGCGTTTTCCTCATCGAAATCGACCGAGCGGTTCTCGAGATCTCTGGGGGGAGGGGCGAATCTGCCCCCCCCCCCCGCAGGTTAACGTAATTCTGGCCGCCCGCAGGGAATAGGGATTTTGCGATGCATCCCATAGTAAGGCCTCTAGAGCCCAATAAAGTTCTTGGTGAAAATCAACGACCCCTTTGATTACGCTCAAATTTTGCACACAGGTAGGTTTTTCACACAGGTGACCTAAACATCCCCCTTGAAGGATTTTGCGATGCATCTCATAGTAAGGCCGCTAGAGGCGAAATATAATTAATCGTAAAATCTACGACCACTTCGATTTCGCTCAAATTTTGCACACAGGTGGCCAATGGCCTCCTGAACATCCCCTATAGAAGGATTTTGCGATGCATCCCATAGTAAGGCCTCTAGAGTACACATAAGGTTCATGGTGATACATGACCTAAGTCCTAACCTGTACCCGGCTGTAAACTTTGTAAGCGTGACATGACCTAAGTCCTAACCGGTACCCGGCTGTAAACTTTGTAAGCGTGACATGACCTAACCTGTACCCGGCTGTAAACTTTGTAAGTGTGACATGACCTAACCTGTACCCAGCTGTAAACTTTGTAAGTGTGACATGCCCTAACCTGTACCTGGCTGTAAACTTTGTAAGTGTGACATGACCTAACCTGTACCCAGCTGTAAACTTTGTAAGTGTGACATGACCTAAGTCCTAACCTGTACCCGGCTGTAACCTTTGTAAGTGTGACATGACCTACCCGGTACCCGGCTGTAAACTTTGTAAGCGTGACATGACCTAACCTGTACCCGGCTGTAAACTTTGTAAGTGTGACATGACCTACCCTGTACCCAGTTGTAAACTTTGTAAGAGTGACATGACCTACCCGGTACCCGGCTGTAAACTTTGTAAGTGTGACATGACCTAACCTGTACCCGGCTGTAAACTTTGTAAGTGTGACATGACCTAAGTCCTAACCTGTACCCGGCTGTAAACTTTGTAAGCGTGACATGACCTAACCTGTACCCGGCTGTAAACTTTGTAAGTGTGACATGACCTAACCTGTACCCGGCTGTAAACTTTGTAAGCGTGACATGACCTAACCTGTACCCGGCTGTAAACTTTGTAAGTGTGACATGACCTAACCTGTACCCGGCTGTAAACTTTGTAAGCTTGACATGACCTAAGTCCTAACCTGTACCCGGCTGTAAACTTTGTAAGCGTGACATGACCTAACCTGTACCCGGCTGTAAACTTTGTAAGTGTGACATGACCTAAGTCCTAACCTGTACCCGGCTGTTATCTTTGTAAGCGTGACATGACCTAACCTGTACCCGGCTGTAAACTTTGTAAGTGTGACATGACCTAAGTCCTAACCTGTACCCGGCTGTAACCTTTGTAAGCGTGACATGACCTAACCTGTACCCGGCTGTAAACTTTGTAAGTGTGACATGACCTAACCTGTATCCGGCTGTAAACTTTGTAAGCGTGACATGACCTACCCGGTACCCGGCTGTAAACTTTGTAAGTGCGACATGACCTAACCTGTACCCGGCTGTAAACTTTGTAAGTGTGACATGACCTAAGCCCTAACCTGTACCCGGCTGTCTTTAGGTAACCCTACAGACAGACGAAGTGACGAACGTACCTTGTGGCACATCCGGAGGCGTGATGATCTACATTGACCGGATAGAGGTGGTCAACTGGCTCTCCCCTGATGCAGGTCAGTACTGACGGGAGATAGAGGTGGTAAAATGGGTAACTGATCTCTGGTCTCGCTCGGTCTCGCTCCGCTCTGGTCTCGCTCATGATCAGTTATGGCCATGTTGTCAATGATATAATTAGGGGAAAATGCACATAATATGCATGCTTCCCACTCTTTCCTAGGCGTGGAGGTACATCTCCCGCTTCCAGTGTCCATCGAGTCTGCTCTTGAATAGGTTGAGAGTATCAGCGGTGACTATGTTCTCTGGCAGGACATTCCAGTGGTTGATCGATCTGATGCTCCAGTGGTTTGTCCTTATCCTGGTTTGAGTATGAGGCTTCGCGATCTTGAGTGGATGTCCCCTGGTGGTTCTGGGAATCGGTTCCTGGAAGAACGCTTCACGAGGCACGTCCAGCTGGCCGTGCATCACCTGGTAGACGAGGATGACGTCCCCCCTGCGCCTCCGGTACTGCAGCGATGGCATGCGTAGTGCTTCCAGGCGCTCTCCGTAGGGCAGCTGGCGCACCTCTGGTATCAGCCGCGTTGGTTGACTCTGCACCCGCTCGACGAGTCGCTGATCTTCCTTCCAGGCGCTCTCCATAGGGCAGCAGCTGGCGCACCTCTGGTATCAGCCGCGTTGGTTGACTCTGCACCCGCTCGACGAGTCGCTGATCTTCCTTCCAGGCGCTCTCCATAGGGCAGCAGCTGGCGCACCTCTGGTATCAGCCGTGTTGCTCGACGCTGCACCCGCTCGACGAGTCGCTGATCTTCCTTCCAGGCGCTCTCCATAGGGCAGCAGCTGGCGCACCTCTGGTATCAGCCGTGTTGCTTGACGCTGCACCCGCTCGACGAGTCGCTGATCTTCCTTCCAGACGCTCTCCATAGGGCAGCAGCTGGCGCACCTCTGGTATCAGCTGCGCTGCTCGACGCTGCACCCTCTCGACGAGTCGCTGATCTTCCTTCCAGGCGCTCTCCATAGGGCAGCAGCTGGCGCACCTCTGGTATCAGCCGCGTTGGTTGACTCTGCACCCGCTCGACGAGTCGCTGATCTTCCTTCCAGACGCTCTCCATAGGGCAGCAGCTGGCGCACCTCTGGTATCAGCTGCGCTGCTCGACGCTGCACCCTCTCGACGAGTCGCTGATCTTCCTTCCAGACGCTCTCCGTAGGGCAGTTGGCGCACCTCTGGTATCAGCCGCGTTGGTCGACGCTGCACCCTCTCGACGAGTCGCTGATCTTCCTTCCAGGCGCTCTCCATAGGGCAGCAGCTGGCGCACCTCTGGTATCAGCCGTGTTGCTCGACGCTGCACCCGCTCGACGAGTCGCTGATCTTCCTTGTTGTGCGGGCCCCAGACAGCGTTGCCGTATTCTAGATGAGGCCGGACCAGAGTTGTGTACAGCAGCGGCAGCGTCTGTGCATCAATGGTCTCGAAGGAGTAGAGACACACTTATGTGTATCAATGCAACGGAAAGTGGCAATACTCTGAAGCTAAACTAACATCTGCCATATGCATGCAA
This sequence comes from Chirona hameri, assembly GCA_036785665.1. Classification (NCBI taxonomy): domain Eukaryota; kingdom Metazoa; phylum Arthropoda; class Thecostraca; order Balanomorpha; family Balanidae; genus Chirona; species Chirona hameri. Next base: position 22,449 of record JAXIVJ010014969.1, read on the forward strand.
GTCGTCTTGTGCCTTCCTTGCTGGATTGATGCAGCTGCGTGCTGTCTGAATTTGTCATCGTTAATGACCAGACCTTGCTGCTCCACAGTGCACAGCATTGTGAAAAACTACACAGCCGACTACGACAGAGCCCTCATCTTCCACAAGATTCACCACGAGCTCAACCAGTTCTGTTCTGCCCATACACTCCAGGAGGTAGGTTTACAGCTGCCAGTTCTGCCCCACAAGAGATGGCATACACTCCAGGAGGTAGGTTCAGAGCTGCCAGTTCGGCCCCACAAGAGATGGCATACACTCCAGGAGGTAGGTTTACAGCTGCCAGTTCGGCCCCACAAGAGATGGCATACACTCCAGGAGGTAGGTTCACAGCTGCCAGTTCGGCCCCACAAGAGATGGCATACACTCCAGGAGGTAGGTTCACAGCTGCCAGTTCGGCCCCACAAGAGATGGCATACACTCCAGGAGGTAGGTTCACAGCTGCCAGTTCTGCTCCACAAGAGATGGCATACACTCCAGGAGGTAGGTTCGCAGCTGCCAGTTCGGCCCCACAAGAGATGGCATACACTCCAGGAGGTAGGTTCGCAGCTGCCAGTTCGGCCCCACAAGAGATGGCATACACTCCAGGAGGTAGGTTCGCAGCTGCCAGTTCTGCTCCACAAGAGATGGCATACACTCCAGGAGGTAGGTTCACAGCTGCCAGTTCTGCTCCACAAGAGATGGCATACACTCCAGGAGGTAGGTTCGCAGCTGCCAGTTCTGCTCCACAAGAGCTGGGGTTTCAGCCAGTTCTGTTTCATTGGAGATGGGTTCTCACTTCTCATCCAGTTGTGTTTCGGTCATATACCACACCCCAGGACGGTGCAGATTGTACCCCAGTTGCGTTTGGTTTTCACCAACATCTGTGTAGGTGTATCTTAACCCGAGTAAGCCAAATAACTCGTCTTTCCACCTGTATGGTTGTATAATGTACATTGACCTGTGACCTGTATGGATATTGACCTGTGTCCTCCCGTGTAGGTGTATATTGACCTGTTTGACCGGATCGATGAGAACTTGAAGGCGGCGCTTCAGCTGGACCTTACGGAAATGGCGCCGGGACTTACCATACACGGGGTACGCGTCACCAAGCCTAAAATCCCGGAGTCGATCAGGAAGAACTACGAGCTCATGTGAGTATTTCTGGAATGGTGGAGAGTGGGAGGGGAGGAAGCGGGCTGTAAAGGGGAAATGGAGTGGGGTGGGAGTAGGGTGTAAATTGGGAAATTGGGTGGGGTGGGAGTAGGGTGTAAAGGGTGCAATGGAGTGGGGTGGGAGAAGGGTGTAAAGGGGCCAATTGAGTGGGGTGGGAGTAGGGTGTAAAGGGGGAAATGGAGTGGGGTGGGAGAAGGGTGTAAAGGGGGCAATGGAGTGGGGTGGGAGTAGAGTGTACAGGGGGCAATGGAGTGGGGTGGGAGTAGGGTGTAATTGGGTGGTGCTGGGGTGGAGAGGGAATTGGGGTCTGAGTGGAGTGTAAGGGGTAATCAAGTGATGCTGGTATGGTGGGAGGAATGGAATCAGATTGGGATGCAAAGCAATGGGCGACCTATTGACTGACACCAGGCAAAGGAGAATCAGCATTGTATGTGCATTATTGGCTATACTGTTTGTAACACGTCGCTGGGATGTCTATTGGGTATCTATACCTACCTATCTATCTATCAGGCGGCTATTACAGGCAGAGTATCTATCTGGCAGATATTCTGTAGCATGTGTGCGCTGACAGTGTGATGTATGTAGGGTTAAGACAGACTATCGTCTGTTTGGTGCAAGCACAGACCCGCAAAACAACAAAGTCGGCTGAATATTGACACACTTTCTGATGTTAAAATCCGAATCATATTTACACAGGGAAATTGTTTGTTAATCAGTTCTTAATGCGCAAAAAAGCAAAATCAGATGTCTTCTCTGGAACTTAGTCCGACTTCCTTGGCTTCAGCCACTCCAAACTCAAACTAACGTGTTTGATCTTTGTGGATCCGCCAGCAGTTGTTAACGGCATTATATAACCGGGACATATGCCCCCCCCCCCCCACCACCACCACCTCCACCACCACCACCACCACCACCACCACCACCACCACCACCACCACCACCACCACCACCACCACCACCACCACCACCACCACCACCACCACCACCACCACCACCACCACCACCACCACCACCACCACCACCACCACCACCACCACCACCACCACCACCACCACCACCACCACCACCACCACCACCACCACCACCACCACCACCACCACCACCACCACCGCTGGGTCCACCACCACCACCACCACCACCACCACCACCACCACCACCACCACCACCACCACCACCACCACCACCACCACCACCACCACCACCACCACCACCACCACCACCACCACCACCACCACCACCACCACCACCACCACCACCACCACCACCACCACCACCACCACCACCACCACCACCACCACCACCACCACCACCACCACCACCACCACCACCACCACCACCACCACCACCACCACCACCACCACCACCACCACCACCACCACCACCACCACCACCACCACCACCACCACCACCACCACCACCACCACCACCACCACCACCACCACCACCACCACCACCACCACCACCACCACCACCACCACCACCACCACCACCACCACCACCACCACCACCACCACCACCACCACCACCACCACCACCACCACCACCACCACCACCACCACCACCACCACCACCACCACCACCACCACCACCACCACCACCACCACCACCACCACCACCACCACCACCACCACCACCACCACCACCACCGCTGGGTCCACCAGTGGCCCTTGGCTGACGTGCCTCGCTGTCCAACTTCAGGGAGGCGGAGAAGACGAAGCTGCTGATCTCGGTCCAGCGACAGCGGGTGGTGGAGAAGGACTCCGAGACAGAACGGAAGAAGGCCGTCATCGAGGCCGAGAAGAACTCCGAAGTGGCCAAGATCCGATTCCTGCAGAAGATCATGGAGAAGGAGTCTCTACAGAGGATATCCACCATTGAAGGTCAGGAGGTCGTATGGGGGGAGGGGACAAAGCCGTCTTATGTTGGCACTGGGGTGTTTCTCTGTCATAGTAAATGCAAATATGCGTTTGTATCAGTGGAAGAGCCTCTCTGTCTGAATATCAACCTCTCTTTCTCTGCCAGCTTATAACGTAGCAGTTGTAGCGCCCTTTAGCCCAAATCATCACCATTATCATCTTATGTCTGTCTCGGTCGGTCGGTCGGTAGGTCGTTCACATCTCGGGATCTAAAGTACTCCCGACTGTCTGCGTCAATCTATGAAGCTGTGAAAAGTTTCTGGCCAGCATGGGACTCGAACCCATAACCCTATCGTTTGGAACTTTCTAACCAACTGATCCACCCGGAGACCCGTTTACGTTTACCTAAACCTAAACAGCATTTAACTAGCTGATCGCTGGCTATATCTGTTCCGAATCGCCGGTCAGCTGACCTGTCACGTGACCGGTGAGACTGGGTCGGCTGACCTGGCACGTGAACGGTCAGACTGGGTCAGCTGACCTGTCACGTGACCGGTCAGACCGGGTCAGCTGACCTGTCACGTGACCGGTCAGACTGGGTCAGCTGACCTGTCACGTGACCGGTGAGACTGGGTCAGCTGACCTGTCACGTGACCGGTCAGACCGGGTCAGCTGACCTGTCACGTGACCGGTCAGACCGGGTCAGCTGACCTGTCACGTGACCGGTCAGACCGGGTCAGCTGACCTGTCACGTGACCGGTGAGACTGGGCCGGCTGACTTGTCACGTGACCGGTCAGACTGGGTCAGCTGACCTGTCACGTGACCGGTCAGACCGGGTCAGCTGACCTGTCACGTGACCGGTCAGACTGGGTCAGCTGACCTGTCACGTAACCGGTCAGACTGGGCCGGCTGACCTGTCACGTGACCGGTCAGACTGGGTCAGCGCCGGCCGGCTGACCTGTCACGTGACCGGCGAGACTGGGTCAGCTGACCTGTCACGTGACCGGTCAGACTGGGTCAGCTGACCTGTCACGTGACCGGTGAGACCGGGTCAGCTGACCTGTCACGTGACCGGTCAGACTGGGTCAGCTGACCTGTCACGTGACCGGTCAGACCGGGTCAGCTGACCTGTCACGTGACCGGTCAGACTGGGTCAGCTGACCTGGCACGTGACCGGTCAGACTGGGTCAGCTGACCTGTCACGTGACCGGTCAGACTGGGTCAGCTGACCTGTCACGTGACCGGTCAGACTGGGTCAGCTGACCTGTCACGTGACCGGTCAGACCGGGTCAGCTGACCTGTCACGTGACCGGTCAGACTGGTCAGCTGACCTGTCACGTGACCAGTCAGACTGGGTCAGCTGACCTGTCACGTGACCGGTGAGACTGGGTCAGCTGACCTGTCACGTGACCGGTGAGACTGGGCCGGCTGACCTGTCACGTGACCGGTGAGACTGGGTCAGCTGACCTGTCACGTGACCGGTCAGACCGGGTCAGCTGACCTGTCACGTGACCGGTCAGACTGGGTCAGCTGACCTGTCACGTGACCGGTGAGACTGGGTCAGCTGACCTGTCACGTGACCGGTGAGACTGGGTCAGCTGACCTGTCACGTGACCGGTGAGACTGGGTCAGCTAACCTGTCACGTGACCGGTCAGACTGGGTCAGCTGACTTGCCACGTGACCGGTGAGACTGGGTCGGCTGACCTGTCACGTGACCTTTGAGACTTGGTCGGTGCCGGACGGCCGGGGTCTGCTGACTGCTAGTGCCAAGTGCGTGTGGAATCATGAACAGGGTCCTGCTATTAAAGAGTTGGGGACTGTGACTTTAAGCTTTACGAGATAGGTAGGTATCGAATGCTTGGGGCATGACGAGAACATGAATTATACGTGATAGACATCCTATCAGGACAGTTCATTTGCAATGGGTTGGAATAAACCTATTTGTGAGTTATCCACCGGGGGAAAAAAGACAAATCGATTGGTTTCGGGTTCACGGCTTAGGAAGTTAGCGAGTTGACGAGTCAAAGGCTTAATGGTTTAGTGTGTTAGCGAGCCAAGTTTGCTCACACAAATGTCATTGCGTTAACGGAATATCGAGTGAACGGGTCAACCCTACTCTAGGACATAGAGCTTCCACTGTGCATTTACTAGATAAAATAACAATAAAAACATTGATATGAAGTAGCCTTTGTTATTTTGGTAAAAATTGTCAAGATTATCTGTAGTTAACATTCATGGCTGAGGGCAGTGCTTTAACCCTATTTGTAACAGGGGGGGGGGCGGATTCCGCCCCCCCTCATGTTTTTCGCAGATATCTCCAGAACGGCTGGGTGCAGGGACATGAAATTTTCGGACTTTTCATAGAATTGAATACCGCATTTGGAGTCAAAATTTTGAGTTTTTAACCTGAACAGAGGCGGTTCCAGGGCCCAGTTTTTGGTGGGTTCGGAGGCGAAATTTGGCGATAATACGGAAATGCGATCTTCACGGTTTCTTTCTAACTGCATCAAGTATAAATGAGTTACATCGGTTTACGGTGATTGCAACAAGTGCAAATTAGTTAATGTTAATGAAATATCATAAAAATTGCATGGCAGAGGCGGTTTCAGGGGCTTGAAAAAGGGGGGGGGGGGGGGTGGGGTTCCAGAAGTTTTCAATGCTTGGCGGGAAGCCAATAGAGCGATGTAAGGGGCATTTGTAGCTATCAAGATGTAAAAGATAGCTTCTGCTTCCATTATTTGCATAATTTATTACATATAGAGTTTCAGGGGCGTGTTCAGGAACATGAAAAGGGGGGGGGGTGACTGGCATGGATATGACGATATGCCAGCGATAACGGCGCAATAGACGTTTAGCTTATAATGATATATGCTCATATGAGGTCAGAAAAGGGAATAAAGTCATTTTGGTAGAGGCGCGCTCAGGAATGGAAGAAAGGGGTCATATTATTGCAAGGAAACTAAGAGGCATGGGCGTACAATGACATGACATACTGCAGTTTTCGGATGAGACACGCACCACAGGCTACTCTACGAACGATTATAAGATAATAGGCGAGTCCAGGTAGGGTAAAAAGGGGGGTAAGCAATGTCAATTGAAGTTGTAAGTGAAATAGTCACTGTTGACTAGTTAGTATCATAATAGCGGATAATATACTTTTCAAAAGGTCTTGCGCCCGCCCAAGTTTGGATCCTGGATACGCCTATGATGAAGTGCAACATGCAAAAAGGAACTATCTACGATTAGTAACATATTTATAGTGCTGGGTAGCAACTTGTCTGCGGTTAATATTTTTTTCCCAATTTACCCTCCCTTTTCACTAACATGGTACCGCCTACGGCAAAAAATATGATGTATAACCGTTTTGTCTAATGTCAATCACATACCATTTCATTTATAAAAAAGGTTTTATTACGCATATACTTCACCCCCATATTGAGTGACCTGCACACGCCTATGATTTTTGAATTTTCAAAACGTCACCGTCAATATCAATATCCAATTCAATCTCTATCGATTCCTATTAGTTGTGTTCAAATCGGTCGATAAACATGAAAGCTATGTCGGATCAAAAATACCACTAAAAATTTGTAGTTTTTGCCCCCCTGTTGTCCCCCTATTCAAAATTTAGATATTTGTATTATTTAGAAATGTAGATCGTGTTGAGAGGAACCAAACACCGTTTCATTTTTGAAAATCGGACGGGTAGATCTCGAGATCTCCGGGGGGGGGGACGGAATCCGCCCCCCCCCCCCCTGTTACAAATAGGGGTAGCCAGGAGCCTGTTACAAATAGGGTTAAGTGGTGATAGGGGGTGACTTTGTCAACCAAAAAAGGCGACCGGCTGCAGAACAGAATTTAATCTGCGTCATCATCGTCATCATCATCATCATCATCATCATCATCTTCATCATCTTCATCATCTTCATCATCTTCATCATCATCATCATCATCATCTTCATCATCTTCATCATCTTCATCTTCTTCATCATCATCTTCCCCATCATCCATCCATCCCGCTACTGACGCCGCTCTATGTCCTGCAGACGAGATGGAGATTGCAGGAAGAAGGGCATGTCCGACGCCGAGTTCTACTCCCGTCAGCGACAGGCGGCCGCTAACCAGATGCTACTCACCTCCGAGTTCCTCGAGTTGAAGCGCATTGAGGCCCATTGGCGCCAACAGCAAGGTCTACTTCGGCGCGATATTCCGAGTATGTTCATCGACGGGGCGGGGCGGCGCCCTCCGCCGCCAACGTTGCCTTCGCAGTGCCTGAGGTCACGTCAGCAGCAGAGGCGGCGGGGAAGGCCGCTTCGGCCGCGCGAAGCGGCCCGGCGGCGGCGGCGGCGGCGGGAGCCACTAGCGCCACTCCACCTGCGGTGGCAGAGGGCGGAACTAGTGCTAAGCGCTGACGCGCCGCGGCGTTGTGGCGAGGGAGGGATGACAAGGGGTGACCGAGGTGTGATGTTTGTGTGATCTGTGTAATCCGTGTGATCCGTGTGATCCGTGTGATCCGTGTGATCCGTGTGATCCGTGTGATCCGTGTGATCCGTGTAATCCGTGTAATCCGTGTGGTCCGTGTGATTCGTGTAGTTCGTGTGAGTCGTGTGATTTGGATGGGGTGTGTCGTTCATCGAAGAAGTTACGTTCACCCCGAAACCACCGGACTGTTACGCCAAACAATTATCCTGTACACTGCCGTGCGCCTTCTTTCCTCGGTCACGTCATAGTACGTCACGACACTGTGACGTCATTAGCTGTGACGTCATGCATGGACCACATCACGTGCGTGTCAGTATGACGTAATGGACGCATCCGTGTGACGTGATATCAGCGTTAGGGACAAAGTGATGCATTTCAAAGTCAATAGCATAGCGCGCGCCTCATACGTCATGAGAGTGATAATGTCCACCTGGTGGCTCTGGTCGTGATATCTTCGTGTGCGCAATGGGACGCGTTGAATCATGTATATATCGCTCCACGGAGGTGCAGACATTCCTAGGTGTCGCCACTGTCGCGAGACTGATGTGACTCTATAGGCATTGTAGCCAGTTTCTCGCTGAAGAAAAATCCTCCCTCACCGCCTTTCGCGGACAGAGCTGACATACACAGGCTGAAAATGTCTGAAGTACTGCTAGCACTACAGCTGTAATGCTCACTCTGCGGAAGCTCTCGGACGGCTGTATTGCTGGCTGATGTTGCGTCCAGTTGGCCAGCGGGCGCACGTGTCACGTGTGTATTTGTCCACATCAATGGTACTCAATGGTTCGTCTGACCCAGTGTGACCGCACCGGAGCTGCTGTGGCGGGTGTACCGGCGGAAGGGGGGGGGGGGGGGGGGGGGGGCTCGGCCCCCTACCGTTGCCTCCCATGCCGGCAGTGTCTAGACACATGGCATTGCCTATCTGATTTGAAAGCGTGGACAAGGCACAGCTGACATGCAAGACCCCCCTCCCACTCCCCTCGGACGGCCGCGGCTGAGCGGCGTGGGTCTGCCAGATGGCGAAACAATCACAGCCGAGGCTACGTAGGCATTGGTGAATAAACGTACACGCAAACTTCTCCGTGAATAGGTATTTTGAGGGATGAACGCGAAATATGGTCTGCATTTGACGCTCCCTAAACCTGGTTATCGCTATTGTGGTGGTGTGGTGGGGGGGGGGGGGAGGGGGGGGGGGGTAATACAAAATGAACCATGTTTGGTTGGTGGGGACAGTGTCTCTATGACAAAGTGTCCTTGTGGTGTCGCGTTGTACTGTTCTGTTTCAGTGCAGACCATCGCGGACAGTGTTGGGTTCCATGAGCTGAGTGAGAAGCAGCGCGGTATGCAAGCCGGTCAAATTGGCTCCTCTTGTATCCGTCAGACAAGCCGGTCAAATTGGCTCCTCTGTTATCAGTCGGACAAGTCGGTCAAATTGCTCCCTCTTGTTATCAGTCAGACAAGCCGGTCAAATTGGCTCCTCTTGGTTATCTCGTCAGACAAGCCGGTCAAATTGGCTCCTCTTGTTATCCGTCAGACAAGCCGGTCAAATTGGCTCCTCTTGTATCCGTCAACAAGCCGGTCAAATTGGCTCCTCTTGTTATCCGTCAGACAAGCCGGTCAAATTGGCTCCTCTTGTTATCCGTCAGACAAGCCGGTCAAATTGGCTCCTCTTGTATCAGTCAGACAAGCCGGTCAAATTGGCTCCTCTTATCCGTCAGACAAGCCGGTCAAATTGGCTCCTCTTGTTATCAGTCAGGGCAAGCCGGTCAAATTGGCTCCTCTTGTTATCCCGTCAGGCGTTTTTAGGGTGACAATGGAAAGCAGTGGTATTACGAAGAAGTGGCTGTTCGTTCCAAGAAGGGGATTCAGTTGCTGGAAGCTGTGGAAGTTCAATAGCTTGCATCCCCTTTTTCAGTTGCCGTTGGGAAAAGGGGTTCATCTGGCTTCATCCCGACCCAAGGTCTTGACCAAGTCCAATATCCAGCTCCCGTGAACTCGTGAACCGACCTTGAGTAGTGATAATCACAGTATGTTGATGATGCACGTTCCGCCACGCTACCTACGCGCAGTCGACGTCACTTTGGTGAGGCTGTGACGTCACTTGTGAACCTGTGACGTCATGTCCGAGATCGTTGCCAGCGATGTTCCACCGATCACGGAGGAAATGTTTGGCCTGTGGTTTGTGTTGTGTTGAAATATACCTACCGGTTGTGTTTCTACTCTTATTGGTTTTCTGTTGCAGGGCTATGAGTAACGGCGTCACCATGGCTCCAAAGTTAGCAGGGACAAATCCATGTGTACATCTACGGCAACATGGAACCGTATTTGGGATGGCTGCAAATTACTGGGGACAATTTATTTACGTATTTATTGCGCATCTCGTTGTGGGTTCCAATCGAACAATTGGCTTTTTACCGCCACAGTGTCAAACAGATGTATTCCACTGCTGACGCATTGTCATACAAAAGCGCATTCACACTCGTGAAAATCATCAGACGTAAATTGCAACTAGATAAAGGTAAAGATAAAAGCAAGATAAAAATTAAAATAAATATGAATGTGAAGAGTCAAAAGCACGGAGGGACGATTTGGGTGATAGAACACATGCACGCATACACTCACTCAATCTCGCAGACACTCGCAGACACTCCCACACAATAAAGTACACACTGGGTCGCCGGAATTCATTGGGTCCCATTCAGCCCTATGTCGGGGAGACCAGCTGATTGCCCCCGACGCGTCTCCTAAACTCCCGCACGTCGCCAGCTCGCCGCACATCAGCGGGGAGCAGTTCCACGCTCGACTCGGGACGGACGGGCACGAACTAACGTGTTGATTCTAGCCTGCATCGCCAAGTGTGGAGGGACAGCATCAACGGACGCACGGGTAGCTCGCTCGGTCACATCTGCTCGGTACTTCACCAAAAGACCT
>JAXIVJ010014970.1:0-32910 GCA_036785665.1 Chirona hameri
CCTACTTGGGTCACCACTTGACTTTGACCTTAGGTCAAATTGTTAAGTTGACTTAACAAGGTCACCATATATATCATTCAAAGCGCCTTTGACAAGATAAACACACTGGCTTAAACAGTTTTCCGTTATCTTTATTAGGTAAAAGGTTAATAGCAAAAAAATGATTTTGCAAAAAAATGATTTTTTCTTTCTTTTTGACCTCTGGAGCCTCAAATATTGACCTGAGATCAAATCTGAGGACACCTTAACGATTACAAATTGCACTGGCTGGCGTTTGCTTTTTTCCGTTTGTTTTTAACTATATATATATATATATATATATATATATATATATATATATATATATATATATATATATATATATATATATATATATATATATATATTATATATATATATATATATATATATATATTATATATATATATATATATATATATATATATATATATATATATATATATATATATATATATATATATATATATATATATATATATATATATATTATATAATATATATATATATATATATATATATATATATATATATATATATATATATATATATATATATATATATATATATATATATATATATATATATATATATATATATATAATATATATATATATATATATATATATATATACTATATATATATATATATATATATATATATATATATATATATATATATATATATATATATATATTTATTCTTGCACAATTATACAGAAATATATGTAGAAATTAAATGTTAACATGGCTGGGTTGAGGCCAACAATTAAAATGTCTTCCCATTGGCTAAGAGCCATGAGCCCAAAACATTAATTATGTAATGATAGTCAACTGAAGTATGACGAAGACACATCCGTGATTATGGTTGCGGGCGGAATGCAAACATAGGTGAATGTGCATCATTTATTATACAATTTTTGCAATTTGTTGATACATATGTTCACGTGAGATGTGATCGTCATTTGTCACCATCACCATTGACCATATCAAGTAACTTTAACAATATATTTAACAAGTAACCGCCTTGTTGACAGTTGTGATCTGTAAATATCAATCTGCAGACCATCACGCCACGCAGGTCGAGGTAGGAAATCCTTGTTGATTGCAATCTGATGTTGATTTTTTCAGTGCTGTATATTCTGACAATTATGTGCATGGCTATGGCTAGTAATCATATAGATTAATGTTAATAGTAGTATAGGTATTTACTGTGAACATAGTATCTTGTGGGAGGTTATACTATTATGAATTAAGAAGGTTAACTTTTGAGAGACTGATGTGATCCTAGATTGTAATCAATGTTGGCTCATGAGCCATGAATGCATGGTGGTTTTACCATGGGATCCAATGATATCCTTAAAAAACATGCTTGAATTATGTCGTGGGATCCACTGGGATCACGGAACAAACCTTTTATTTTCGTCGTGGGATCCACAGATCATAGATCTAACATTGTATTTTTGTCGTGGGATCCACTGGGAGCATAGATCCTTCCCTGGGATCCATGCACATGTCTGGGTATGGGTGTGGGTGTGGGTGTGGGTGGGTGTATGTGTCCCCCTGTACTGACCCTGAGGAGGGGCACGGCGTGCAGCGGCTGCTCGCCAACGCAGACCAGGTCGATGCCGACGCCGTAGTCGATGATGCGTTGTTTGGTGAGGTTGTTCAGCTCACGCTCCACCTGGTACACGCCGACTCCGGGCGACACGACCACGCACATCTGGCCGGTCCTCTCCAGCGAGCGGTGCAGGTAGTGCTTCTCAAACACTGCCGGACACGCCAGGCGGCGCGTCAGTGGTCCTCAAACCCGCCGGCCTCACAGCCCACAGGTCTCTCACGGCAGGCAAGGGTCCTCAAACCCACCGGCCTCACAGCCCATAGGTCTCTCACGGCAGGCAAGGGTCCTCAAACCCACCGGTCTCACAGCCCACAGGTCTCTCACGGCAGGCAAGGGTCCTCAAACCCACCGGTCTCACAGCCCACAGGTCTCTCACGGCAGGCAAGGGTCCTCAAACCCACCGGTCTCACAGCCCACAGGTCTCTCACGGCAAGCAAGGGTCCTCAAACCCACCAGCCTCACAGCCCACAGGTCTCTCACGGCAGTCAGTGGTCCTCAAACCCACCAGCCTCAAACATGTCCCATGCCAAATGAGAGCATAACAGTCGAACCCACATCCACAGCGCACAAAAACCCAGACGCACACGCAGACGCAGACACACACGTACAGTCTGACTCAAAAGTATCGCACATCTCACCACCAGGTGGCGGTGCTGTCACGCTCGGAATGGTTTGAGTCCCTGGCCGGGGGCGGGGATGGGCCACCAACGGTAGGAGGGTCAGCTATGACGACGCCCCACCGCTCACCCCAAGGACGGCCCTCCCCACCGGAGGAGGGCCGTCATCATTCCCATCCTGAAGGCGGGCAAGAACCCCAAGGACGTGACCAGCTACCGCCCGATCGCCCTGACGAGCACAGTGGTGAAACTGGCGGAGCGGATGGTGGTTGCTCGCCTATGCGAGCGGCTAAACCTGATCCCGCCAGAACAGGTCGGCTTCCGCCGAGGCAGAGCCGCTGAGGAAAACCTTGCCAGGCTGGTCCAGTCGGTACAGGACGGCTGGAATAAGCCCAAGCCTCGCGGACGCCAGGTGGACGGAGACAGCCGACAAGTTCATCATGGTGGCATACGACTTCGCCCGAGCGTACACCATCGACCACAAGATGCTGCACGTCAAGCTCCTGCGTCGTCTCCCGAGATGCCTCGCGACCTGGATCCTCCGGCTGCTGCGCGGCCGCCGCACCTGTGTCGAGGTGAACGGCGTCCGTTGCGGAGAGAGACCGTTCCGGGCGGGCCTGCCCCAGGGTTCCGTCCTCGCGCCCACCCTCTACACGTTGTGGGCTGCGGACCTGGTGGAGGAGCTGCGCGCGGTCCCCCGCTCCTCCGTATACATGTACGCGGACGACACGGCCACCGTGAGCGCGGGCGCCACCATCGACCTGGCCCTGTCGCGGGCGCAGCGTGCGGCGGATGTCATGCGCGGGCGCCACCTTCGACCTGGCCCTGTCGCGGGCGCAGCGGGCGGCGGATGTCATGGCGAGCTGAGCCAACAAGAATAAAATGAACATCGCGGGACACAAGACCCAGGTCCTCGCCCTGTCCCAGTGGGCTCAGGACGCCCGCAACGTTACCATCAGTGTGGCTGGGGAGGAGGTGCACGGAGCCCCTCAGGTGAAGCTGCTCGGCGTCACCTTTGACCGCCTGATGCACTTCGAGGAGCACTGCGCCGGCCTGCGCAAGAAAGTGAGGCCCCGCACTGCTCAGCTCCGCAAGCTCACCGGTCACTCGTGGGGCTTACGCGAGACCCACCTGAGGACGGTGGCGAACGGCTACGTCCGCGGCGCACTGGAGTATGCCGCCACCGCCTGGCTCCCCGCCGCCTCCGCCTCACACGTCGTGCTGGTGGAGAGGGAGCTGCGGGCGGCCGCCAGAGCCGTCACCGGGTGCCTAATCTCGACGCCCTGTCACGCGCTGATGGCGGAGGCGGGCCTGCCCACCGCCCAGTCCCGACGTGCAGTCCTGGCCACGAGGGTGGTTGCGCTCGCGGCCTCCCTGCCGGCAGGAGACCCCTTAGGGACCTGCTCGCGTGCTTCCCCGCCGCCGCCGACTCACAAACGTCACCGGCTGGCGAGAGCTTGGCCGACAGGTACTGACCAAGCTTGGAGTACCGGACCACCCCATCGAGGCTCGTCTCAGGGTCACGCTGCCGCCGTGGACCCCGGCCACCGACGTGACAATCTCCGCCTCCATTGGCCCCGACTGCGGCAGGAGCCGCGCGGAGGAGGTCCGCCGTTCTGCCGCGGGTCTCCTTCTGCGCACCCTGCCGCCGGAGGGGGAGGCGATCTGGATATGGTCGGACGGATCCGCGGACGGAAGTGTGACCCACGGCGGAGGTGGCACCCTCATCGTCCTCCCTGACGACTGCATAAAGGTTAGGGTACCAGCGGGCCGCTTGTACTCGAGCACCCGGGCGGAGCTCGTCGCGATTAGAGCCGCGCTGGCCGCGGTTCAAGAGCTAGACGACACAGCAGCGGAGCCCCCGTGGTCGCGTGCCTGGACTCACAGGCGGCGCTGCTCACGTTGGAGGGCGGCCCTGCGGCTCACCACGAAGTTGGGTGCGGAGATATGGGAGCTGCTCGGCTCGCTGTCCCGCCGCGGGCATCGCATCCACCTGCAGTGGGTGCCGGCGCACTGCGGGCTGGCAGGGAACGAACGGGCAGACGCCCTCGCAAGGAGGCTTCAGCCCTGGACCAGACCGACTCGCTCATCGACGTTAACCCGCGCACTGCAGGGGCTTTGCGCCGAACACGAACTGCAGGGGGGGGGGGGGGGGGGGTGATTTCCGCCCCCCCCTTGAGATCTCGAAAACTACGCAACGTAGCGAGAAGCGGAAAAAAGCATTTGATAGCTTCATACATGTTCTATCGAAAGTATTTCAGTGCTTTTTAAGTAAGGTCAAAATTGAGGTCACCAGAGGTCATCAAAGGTCAAATTTTCCATTTTGTCCTGTTTTAGGACATCGCTCCAGAAATTCCCATATATCTCAGAAACGATGATAGTTAAAAACAAACGGAAAAAAGCAAACGCCAGCCAGTGCAATTTGTAATCGTTAAGGTGTCCTCAGATTTGATCTCAGGTCAATATTTGAGGCTCCAGAGGTCAAAAAGAAAGAAAAAATCATTTTTTTGCAAAATCATTTTTTGCTATTAACCTTTTACCTAATAAAGATAACGGAAAACTGTTTAAGCCAGTGTGTTTATCTTGTCAAGGCGCTTTGAATGATATATATGGTGACCTTGTTAAGTCAACTTAACAATTTGACCTAAGGTCAAGGTCAAGTGGTGACCCAAGTAGGGCATGTTGCATATGGGAAGACGTGTCTCGACGAGACAAACACATTGATGTCTGTTTTACTTCTCTATCTTCATTATGTCGAGAGTTATTGACAAAAAAGTGATGGTGACCTCGCATGACCTCAAATGACCCAATAGGGGTCACTGAACAAAACTTACACTTGGATCATCAAGAATATCCTATAATAACATGATCCAGAAGTAATTGGACTAGTACCATGCATATCCTTGAAATAGGAAGCATTTGTATATTTCCCCATTGACTTATTATGGGGAGGTTACGAAATTGACCTGACCTTAGGTCACCGATATAAAAATTCCGAGATAAACGAATTGTAAGTACTGATGCCCTCATGACATCCTGTAAGTTTCAACCTGATCGGTGAAAAACTCTGGCTTTGGCACAACTGCAAACATTTTTGGAGGTGAGGTCACTTGACCTGGTCTGGTGACCTGACCTGAGATGACCCGAGCATATTTTTTTTCAAAGTGGGCGCAATTGATGTCCTAAAAGGTGTATCGAAACCCGGCGGCGCGCAGCGCCGCCGTTTTTTCGCTATCTTTGAAAAACCTGAGGGGGGGGGGGGGCGGAAATCAACCCCATCCCCCTGCAGTGCGCGGGTTAAGAGTATCACCCGCGCCGCCGCCAGAGCAGCCCGCCGATCGTGGCAGCGATCGTGGCCCGGCGGCTGGTATCAGCGCATCTTCAAGGACCGCCTCCCGGGCCCGGTCCGCGGCGTCAACCGAGATGCCGCCGTGGACATCCACCAACTCCGAGCCGGACACTGGAGCGGGTCCGAACAGTACCTACATCGCATCGGACGCCGCCCGACCGACTCGTGCCCGGGATGCAACGACGCCGGGTACCCAGCGGCCCGGTGTCGGGTCTGCGACGAGGAGCCGGACACGCCTCAGCATATCCTGCTGAAGTGTCCCTGCCTGTGCGGGGCCCGCCTCCTATCGCTGGGAAACATATATGGACGACCGGAGGACCTGCAGCGGGACGGTGTGGTGGCGGCCTTAGCTGCCGGCTACCGGTCCTACCACAACCATATGGCTACGCCCCGGCCTTAACCGGGGCCGGAGGGACCAACAACAACAACAACAACAACAGGTAATATAAATTTTACCCTTATGCCCTTATGAGATGGCTATGGCTGCTCCATGTCATAAGGTCATGTGCATAGCAGCCGGAACGAGAACTACCATCGACTCGACCATTTCCACCTGGTGTGGGAATGTATCTCCGAAACAGGGGGGGGGGGAGGGGGCGGGCGCTGACTAACCAGCTAGCCAAACATTCCCACCTGGGGTGGAGTGTATCTCCGAAACAGGGGGCGGGCGCTGACTAACCAGCTAGCCAAACATTCCCACCTGGGGTGGGAACGTATCTCCGAAACAGGGGGCGGGCGCTGACTAACCAGCTAGCCAAACATTCCCACCTGGGGTGGGAACGTATCTCCGAAACAGGGGGCGGGCGCTGACTAACCAGCTAGTCAAACATTCCCACCTGGGGTGGAGTGTATCTCCGAAACAGGGGGCGGGCGCTGACTAACCAGCTAGCCAAACATTCCCACCTGGGGTGGAGTGTATCTCCGAAACGGTGGGGCGGGCGCTGACTAACCAGCTAGCCAAACATTCCCACCTGGGGTGGAGTGTATCTCCGAAACAGGGGGCGGGCGCTGACTAACCAGCTAGCCAAACATTCCCACCTGGGGTGGAGTGTATCTCCGAAACAGGGGGCGGGCGCTGACTAACCAGCTAGCCAAACATTCCCACCTGGGGTGGAGTGTATCTCCGAAACAGGGGGCGGGCGCTGACTAACCAGCTAGCCAAAAATTCCCACCTGGGGTGGAGTGTATCTCCGAAACAGGGGGCGGGCGCTGACTAACCAGCTAGCCAAACATTCCCACCTGGGGTGGAGTGTATCTCCGAAACGGTGGGGCGGGCGCTGACTAACCAGCTAGCCAAACATTCCCACCTGGGGTGGAGTGTATCTCCGAAACAGGGGGCGGGCGCTGACTAACCAGCTAGCCAAACATTCCCACCTGGGGTGGAGTGTATCTCCGAAACGGTGGGGCGGGCGCTGACTAACCAGCTAGCCAAACATTCCCACCTGGGGTGGAGTGTATCTCCGAAACAGGGGGCGGGCGCTGACTAACCAGCTAGTCAAAGCAAGCACTGCGACGGCAGAACGGACCGGAAGGCACCTCACCATTCATCGATATGTTGAGCACCTCGAGGAAGTTGCCCTGGGCGGCCGAGCTGAGCTTGGCTTTGGGCGGGGGCGGCGCCCCGGGCGGCGCGCGCTCTCGGTGGCAGTTGAGCAGGCTCTCGCGGTATCCCATGAACTGGTGCCGAATGGTGGACAGCACCGGCGTCCAGTCGTCGTAGCGCTCGTTCTGCACGGCCACTCTGCCGCACAGCCGGGGCCGGACACGTCACACACACCCCACACCCCTACACACACACCCGCACGCACACACGCACGCACGCACGCACGCACGCACGCACGCACGCACGCACGCACGCACGCACGCACGCACGCACGCACGCACGCACACACACACACACGCACGCACGCACGCACACACGGCACAGCCAAATGCACCGCAAATCACCAGCCGATGCATTGAATACAGTGCTCTTCGTTGATACTTAGGACAATAATCGACCAATCAACACTCCGCACTAAGTATCATCTAGACTAGGCCACACCGCCCAAAAGCACACAAACAACAATCAACCCTCCATTGGTTTTCCACAAAGTAGCGCCGTGTCACATCCATAGTTACTTAACAGCATCACCAATCACCTAGCAGAGCGTCCATCTCAGCCAGTAGGCGGGCCGGCCACACCTGTAGAAGTCCTCGTAGAACATGTTTCTGAAGTCCTGCTGCACGTTCTCTCGCATGTATTCGGGAAATTCGTTTATGCTGTTGGACTTATAGACGAGCCGCGAAAACAGTGTGATGGTCACCTCGTGGTTCGTAGAGTTGCGCTGAAACCACAAATAACATTCAATTTCAACTAGGTGGCTGGTGGCTTGACATACAAATACGGACAAAAAAAGCCCGGTCGGGAAACATCCAGTCAGAAACAAGCATGGACAAAAACATTGTACCATCTCTTTTTGAACATTGAAACAAAGGGTCCGGATACCTGCCTAAGTGAAATAACCAGCGTATTATAATTCCACTCCACAATCCACACCTTCCAGTTGTTGAAGAGATCGCTGAGGAAGCCGTTAACGGCCTTCTCGAAGTAGAGATCTCCGTAGACGTCAAAGTCCCACATCTCCTCTGACATCTGGATATACAGGTGAAACATGCTGGTGGCCGACCGGAACACCACCTGGCGACCGAAAACACAACGAATGCACTCACCGCCAATGCTCATCAGGGGGCAATGCCCCCCCCCCCCTCCCGGGTCAATAGCGTGTTGATTTAAATCCACATATCCGCCAGAGGGAAGGTCGACAGTAGCAAGTTTCAAATTCAGAAGCATAGAAGGGTATGTTTGAAGGACAGGTTTAGTTGTGGCTAAAAGTATGACAAAGCAAAGGCAACCGATCGACTCCGCAGCCCTGGTTCATAACACAATATATTACTGGCTTGGCTGTCACCCCTGTGATAATATGGCGGCACAATGGCCGGTGTAGCAGAGCGGGCTGGCCGGCCCTGCCTGCCCGGCTTATAATATGGTGGCACAATGGACGGTGTAGCAGAGCGGGCTGGCCGGCCCTGCCTGCCCGGCTTATAATATGGTGGCACAATGGACGGTGTAGCAGAGCGGGCTGGCCGGCCCTGCCTGCCCGGCTTATAATGTGGTGGCACAATGGACGGTGTAGCAGAGCGGGCTGGCCGGCCCTGCCTGCCCGGCTTATAATATGGTGACACAATGGACGGTGTAGCAGAGCGGGCTGGCCGGCCTGCCTGCCCGGCTTATAATATGGTGGCACAATGGACGGTGTAGCAGAGCGGGCTGGCCGGCCCTGCCTGCCCGGCTTATAATGTGGTGGCACAATGGACGGTGTAGCAGAGCGGGCTGGCCGGCCCTGCCTGCCCGGCTTATAATATGGTGACACAATGGACGGTGTAGCAGAGCGGGCTGGCCGGCCCTGCCTGCCCGGCTTATAATGTGGTGGCACAATGGACGGTGTAGCAGAGCGGGCTGGCCGGCCCTGCCTGCCCGGCTTATAATGTGGTGGCACAATGGACGGTGTAGCAGAGCGGGCTGGCCGGCCCCGCCTGCCCGGCTTATAATATGGTGACACAATGGACGGTGTAGCAGAGCGGGCTGGCCGGCCTGCCTGCCTGCCCGGCTTATAATATGGTGACACAATGGACGGTGTAGCAGAGCGGGCTGGCCGGCCCTGCCTGCCCGGCTTATAATATGGTGGCACAATGGACGGTGTAGCAGAGCGGGCTGGCCGGCCCTGCCTGCCCGGCTTATAATATGGTGGCACAATGGACGGTGTAGCAGAGCGGGCTGGCCGGCCCTGCCTGCCCGGCTTATAATGTGGTGGCACAATGGACGGTGTAGCAGAGCGGGCTGGCCGGCCCCGCCTGCCCGGCTTATAATATGGTGGCACAATGGACGGTGTAGCAGAGCGGGCTGGCCGGCCCCGCCTGCCCGGCTTATAATATGGTGACACAATGGACGGTGTAGCAGAGCGGGCTGGCCGGCCTGCCTGCCTGCCCGGCTTATAATATGGTGACACAATGGACGGTGTAGCAGAGCGGGCTGGCCGGCCCTGCCTGCCCGGCTTATAATATGGTGGCACAATGGACGGTGTAGCAGAGCGGGCTGGCCGGCCCTGCCTGCCCGGCTTATAATGTGGTGGCACAATGGACGGTGTAGCAGAGCGGGCTGGCCGGCCCTGCCTGCCCGGCTTATAATATGGTGACACAATGGACGGTGTAGCAGAGCGGGCTGGCCGGCCTGCCTGCCTGCCCGGCTTATAATATGGCGACACAATGGACGGTGTAGCAGAGCGGGCTGGCCGGCCTGCCTGCCTGCCCGGCTTATAATATGGCGACACAATGGACGGTGTAGCAGAGCGGGCTGGCCGGCCCTGCCTGCCCGGCTTATAATGTGGTGGCACAATGGACGGTGTAGCAGAGCGGGCTGGCCGGCCCTGCCTGCCCGGCTTATAATGTGGTGGCACAATGGACGGTGTAGCAGAGCGGGCTGGCCGGCCCCGCCTGCCCGGCTTATAATATGGTGACACAATGGACGGTGTAGCAGAGCGGGCTGGCCGGCCCTGCCTGCCCGGCTTATAATGTGGTGGCACAATGGACGGTGTAGCAGAGCGGGCTGGCCGGCCCTGCCTGCCAGGCTTATAATGTGGTGGCACAATGGACGGTGTAGCAGAGCGGGCTGGCCGGCCCTGCCTGCCCGGCTTATAATGTGGTGGCACAATGGACGGTGTAGCAGAGCGGGCTGGCCGGCCCTGCCTGCCCGGCTTATAATGTGGTGGCACAATGGACGGTGTAGCAGAGCGGGCTGGCCGGCCCTGCCTGCCCGGCTTATAATGTGGTGGCACAATGGACGGTGTAGCAGAGCGGGCTGGCCGGCCCTGCCTGCCCGGCTTACCTTGGTGTCTGAAGTGACGAGACCACACGCCACCCGGTCACCCTGAGACCACATCTCAAACACCTGGCAGCGCACCGTCTGCGAACAGAACTCCACGCTCTTCTTGTGGTACATCACCTTACCGACCTGCCAGACAGACAGACAGACGACAGACAGTGGCGCGTCGTCAGCTGCATCGAATGCGGCTAGTCTAACAATTAAACGTCATTATTACGAACATTCGCTGACGAAGATATGTTTGAAAATCGGACGGGTAGATCTCGAGATCTCCGGGGGGGGGGGGGGGGGGGGGCGGAATCCCCCTCCCTCTACCACTAATAGGGTTAAGGCTGGACTTGATAAGGTACGGATTGACGGCTTTGCTGGTGCGAGCCGCTGCGGCTACGGGCTGCGCCGGTGCGCCGGTCGACCAGCCGTCTCACCAGGCTGTTTTTCAGGCGCCACATGTCGCTGCGGTTCAGGTAGTGCTCCCTGAAGAGCAGCTCCACAGAGTCGAGCGCCACGTCGGCCGGCTCCACCAGGCGCACGTTCACCGTGTCGTACAGCCGGTCCCGCAGGTGGAACGTCTCCACCACGGTGCTCTCCACACTGACGGAGTCCCCTGGGTCACAGGAGGTAGGGTCACAGGAGGTAGGGTCACAGGAGGTAGTCACAGGAGGTAGAGTCACAGGAGGTAGGGTCACAGGAGGTAGGGTCACAGGAGGTAGGGTCACGGGAGGTAGTCACAGGAGGTAGGGTCACAGGAGGTAGGGTCACATGAGGTAGGGTCACATGAGGTAGGGTCACAGGAGGTAGGGTCACAGGAGGTAGGGTCACAGAAGGTAGGGTCACAGGAGGTAGGGTCACAGGAGGTAGGGTCACAGGAGGTAGTGTCACAGGAGGTAGGGTCACAGGAGGTAGGGTCACAGGAGGTAGGGTCACAGGAGGTAGGGTCACAGGAGGTAGTCACAGGAGGTAGAGTCACAGGAGGTAGGGTCACAGGAGGTAGGGTCACAGGAGGTAGGGTCACAGGAGGTAGGGTCACAGGAGGTAGGGTCACAGGAGGTAGGGTCACAGGAGGTAGGGTCACAGGAGGTAGAGTCACAGGAGGTAGGGTCACATGAGGTAGGGTCACATGAGGTAGGGTCACATGAGGTAGGGTCACAGGAGGTAGGGTCACAGGAGGTAGGGTCACAGGAGGTAGGGTCACAGGAGGTAGGGTCACAGGAGGTAGGGTCACAGGAGGTAGGGTCACAGGAGGTAGGGTCACGGGAGGTAGTCACAGGAGGTAGAGTCACAGGAGGTAGGGTCACATGAGGTAGGGTCACAGGAGGTAGGGTCACAGGAGGTAGGGTCACAGGAGGTAGGGTCGCAGGAGGTAGGGTCGCAGGAGGTAGGGTCACAGGAGGTAGGGTCACACGAGGTAGGGTCACAGAGGGTAGGGTCACAGGAGGTAGGGTCACAGGAGGTAGGGTCACAGGAGGTAGGGTCACAGGAGGTAGGGTCACAGGAGGTAGGGTCACAGGAGGTAGGGTTACAGGAGGTAGGGTCACAGGAGGTAGGGTCACGGGAGGTAGTCACAGGAGGTAGAGTCACAGGAGGTAGGGTCACAGGAGGTAGTCACAGGAGGTAGAGTCACAGGAGGTAGGGTCACAGGAGGTAGGGTCACAGGAGGTAGGGTCACAGGAGGTAGGGTCACACGAGGTAGGGTCACAGAGGGTAGGGTCACAGGAGGTAGGGTCACAGGAGGTAGGGTCACAGGAGGTAGGGTCACAGGAGGTAGGGTCACAGGAGGTAGAGTCACAGGAGGTAGGGTCACACGAGGTAGGGTCACACGAGGTAGGGTCACACGAGGTAGGGTCACAGGAGGTAGGGTCACAGGAGGTAGGGTCACAGGAGGTAGGGTCACAGGAGGTAGGGTCACGGGAGGTAGTCACAGGAGGTAGAGTCACAGGAGGTAGGGTCACAGGAGGTAGGGTCACAGGAGGTAGGGTCACAGGAGGTAGAGTCACAGGAGGTAGGGTCACACGAGGTAGGGTCACAGAGGGTAGGGTCACAGGAGGTAGGGTCACAGGAGGTAGGGTCACAGGAGGTAGGGTCACAGGAGGTAGGGTCACAGGAGGTAGGGTCACAGGAGGTAGGGTCACATGAGGTAGGGTCACAGGAGGTAGGGTCACAGGAGGTAGGGTCACAGGAGGTAGGGTCACGGGAGGTAGTCACAGGAGGTAGAGTCACAGGAGGTAGGGTCGCAGGAGGTAGGGTCACAGGAGGTAGAGTCACAGGAGGTAGGGTCACACGAGGTAGGGTCACAGAGGGTAGGGTCACACGAGGTAGGGTCACGGGAGGTAGGGTCACAGGAGGTAGGGTCACAGGAGGTAGGGTCACAGGAGGTAGGGTCACACGAGGTAGGGTCACAGGAGGTAGGGTCACAGGAGGTAGGGTCACAGGAGGTAGGGTCACACGAGGTAGGGTCACAGGAGGTAGGGTCACAGGAGGTAGGGTCACAGGAGGTAGGGTCACAGGAGGTAGAGTCACAGGAGGTAGGGTCACACGAGGTAGGGTCACAGGAGGTAGAGTCACACGAGGTAGGGTCACAGGAGGTAGGGTCACAGGAGGTAGGGTCACACGAGGTAGGGTCACAGGAGGTAGGGTCACATGAGGTAGGGTCACACCGACAGCGGCGGCGTAGATTGCCCAACTAGGTGACGAGTTCATTGTGTATTTCACTTTTTCACGTTCATTTACGTTTTTGAATTTATCATCAGCATTGAATTACGATCATCAGCATCAGCATCAATGGGCAAAATTAAGTGCCAAGGACAGTTAAACTATGCTAATCAAGAGAACTTCGCAAGTGTACAATGTGGAACATTTCAAGTTTTGCCCGCTAAAATCCTGTAAACCTTATGGTATGATAGATGAATGTTGTGAAGTAAAAATATTTGCATGTATATTCCAGTATGGTAAAGTCAAAAGCGAACTGGTCACGGTGCAGTGTGAGAGCTGATTACCTTTTTGGTCATCGCGGAGTGATCCTGGTGACACCAGAAGCAGCAGTCTGGCAAAGTCCAACTCCGGGTGCGAAATCTCCACTATTTTCCCTACCTCTAGTCCAGGAATAGAGGATGGATGCAGAATAATCTCCTCCTTTGACTCTGAAATGGTGAAATAAACATTATATTGTAAGGGCAGTTGCAAGATAAACATAATTTATCCTGTCATTTCGGGCATTCCGTGTCAGATTGACCCAGCCATAACACCCTACATCTCATATTTTGATTAAACTGTGTGTCGGGGGTTATCTTGGCCGTAGATTCACGCTGTGAAATTTCCATCCCCGTCCGTCGAATGGTTTTCGAGTTGCAGCCTCGGCCAACTGTGCAATGCCATGCAGCACTAACGTGCAGCAGGCAATATCTCCCATAGAAATCATGCGAGTCACGTAAACCTCAATATCGTCACAATCGTCACGAACCATACAATAATATGGTATAATCATTTCTTGAAAATTCGAGAAAACAAAATGAATTTTGGCATGTGATCCCCGGTCAGATCACGTGATTTAATGTGGCCATTTAAAACCCAGAATTTGTTTCCATCCCATAGTGTAAACATTCACATTTTCAATCGCGACCAATATACTCGCGAGTCGCGACCCAGCGAATGAGGTTGTTAATGTTGCTTACATATTCTGATTCAATGATAGGCTTTTGCCGGTATGACGTCACAACTCGTGTTGGTGACGCAAGATTATTGTGACGCCATATGTATTAATATCAATATTTTCCCATTATGACAAATTGGTACTTTTTTTCTCGCAAAAACGAATGCCAGAACTCTTTCAGGACACTCTTTTCCATCATTCCACGTATTTTTCCCCAAGGTGTACTATTCCCTTTAACCGTGCAGTGCGGCGTCTACCCACTACACTACCCACTACACTACCCACTACACTACCCACTACACTACCCACTACACTACCCACTACACTACCCACTACACTACCCATTACACTACCCACTACACTACCCACTACACTGAGTGTGGTCTCTACCCACTACACTAAGTGTGGTGGCTACCCACTACACTGAGTGTGGTGGCTACCCACTACACTGAGTGTGGTGGGTAGCCACTACACTGAGTGTGGTGGCTACCCACTACACTGAGTGTGGTGGCTACCCACTACACTGAGTGTGGTGGCTACCCACTACACTGAGTGTGGTGGCTACCCACTACACTGAGTGTGGTGGCTACCCACTACACTGAGTGTTGTGGCTACCCACTACACTGATTGTGGTGTCTACCCACTACACTGAGTGCGGTGACCAGGGGCGCAGCCAGACCTTCGACAAGGGGGGGGGGGGGCACGTCATCCCCAGGGCCCCCTCGGCCAGCCCCCCCCCCTCCCAACAAAAAACAAAACGCGAAATGGTATCTCCTCGGCGGATTTAGGCCTCTATATTTTGCAGTAAGAATGGCTCCGTGCGGGTGGCTGGCTTGGATGTTAGTTATATATATCTTGGCTTGGATAGTGAGGAAATCGAGGATACTCTGTAATTTAATCCGCGCACTGCAGGGGGGGTTGATTTCCCCCCCCCCCCTCAGGTTTTTCAAAGATAGCGAAAAAACGGCGGCGCGCAGCGCCGCCGGGTTTTGGCACACCTGTTAGGACATCAATTGCGCACACTTTGCAAAAAAAATAACCTCGTGTCATCTCAGGTCAGGTCACCAGACCAGGTCAAGTGACCTCACCTCCAAAAATGTTTGCAGTTGTGCCATAGCCAGAGTTTTTCACCGATCAGTTTGAAACTTACAGGATGTCATGAGTGCATAAGTACTTACAATTCGTATATCTCGGAATTTTGATATCGGTGACCTAAGGCCAGGTCAATTTCGTAACCTCCCCATAAGCCAATGGGGAAATATACAAATGCTTCCTATTTCAAGGATATACATGATATTAGTCCAATTACTTCCGGATCATGTTATTATAGGATATTCTTGATGAACCAAGTGTAAGTTGTGTTCAGTGACCCCTATTGGGTCATTTGAGGTCATGCGAGGTCACCATCACTTTTTTGTCAATAACTCCCGACATAATGAAGATAGAGAAGTACAACAGACATCAATGTGTTTGTCTCGTCGAGACACGTCTTCCCATATGCAACATGCCCTACTTGGGTCACCACTTGACCTTGACCTGAGGTCAAATTGTTAAGTTAACTTAACAAGGTCACCATGTGTATCATTCCAAGCGCCGTTACAAGATAAACACAATGGCGTAAACAGTTTCCCGTTATCTGTATTAAGTAAAAAGTTAATAGCGAAAAACGATTTAGGAAAAAAAAACATTGACCTCTGGAGCCTCAAATGTTGACCTGAGATCAAATTTGAGGACACCATACCGATTGAAAATTTAACTGGCTGACGTTTGCCGTTTTCCGTTTGTTTCTAACTAGCATAGTTTCTGAGATATATGGGAATTTCTGGAGCGATGTCCTAAAACAGGAAAAAAATGGAAAATTTGACCTTTGATGACCTCTGGTGCCCTCAATTTTGACCTGACCTAAAACAATACATAAATACTTTCGATAGAACATGTATCAAGCTATCAAATGCCGTTTTCCGCTTCTCGCTACGTAGCGTAGTTTTCGAGATCTCAGGGGGGGGATCAACACACCCCCTGCAGTTCGTGTTCGGCGCAAAGCCCCTGCAGTGCGCGGGTAACGCGCGCACCGACGTAGGGTGCGGATATCCGCCCACCTGAAGTTTTCGCAAATATTGGGTAAACGGCGGTGTGCAGCGCCGCCAAACTTATCATAGCTATTCGGGCATCAATTATCCACATTGTGTATTTTGTTATCTCGAGTCATCTCAGGTCAGGTCAACAGTTCATGTTAACCCGCGCCGTGCCGGGGGGGGGGGGGGGGGGCGTTTAAACGCCAGGTTTTTCGAGGATAGAAAAAAAACGGCGGCCATTTTTGGCACAGCTGTTGAGGCATCAATTGCCCACATATTGTTTAAAAAAAATGACCACGGGTCATCTCAGGTCAGGTCACCAGACCAGGTCACGTGACCCCACCTCCAAAGAAGTGTGCGGTCGTCTCACAGTCACAGTTTTTGGCCGATCGATTTCGTACTTACAGGATTTCATAAGGGCAATGGTACCTACAATTCGTATATCTCCGATTTTCGATATCGGTGACCTAAGGTCGGATCAATTCGTGACCTGCCCATTATAAGTCAATGGGGAAATATTCAAATGCTTCCTATTCTGAGGATACGCATGATATCAGCCCAATTACTTCTGGATCATGTTATCATAGGCCATTCTTGAAGACCCAGGTGCAATTTTGGGTCAGTGACCCCCTACGTCAGCTGAGGTCATCCGAGGTCACCAACGCTGTTTTGTCAATAACTCTCGACAAAACTAAGATAGAGACGTGAAACTAGCACCACTGTGTTTGTCTCGTCGAGGCACGTCTCCCAATGTGTAACATGACCTAATTGGATCACCGCTTGACTTTGACCTGAGGTCAATTTTTTAAGTTGACCTAACCTGGTACCATCATGAATATGATTCGAAGCGCCTTGACAATACAAACACGATGGCGTCACAATTATTGACGTATCTTTATTAGGTAAAAATATATTTGTGAAAACTTGTTTGCTAAAAATAGACTTCTTGACATTTGATGAGCTCTGGAGCCTAAACTGTTGACCTTAGCTCAAATCCGAGCTAAGGTCCTAAAACTGGAAAAAATTGACCCTTGATGACCTCTGGTGACCTCAATATTGACCTGGGAGAAAACGAAATGCCTGAAATAGTTTCAAAATGCATTTTGACGAGCTTTCGAACAGTGTTTTCGGTTTTTGCCTACATTCTATAGGAGCCGAGTTAGAGGGGGGCGTCGAAACGCCTCGCCTCGCCTCCCCCTCCCCCCCCTCCCCCGGCACGGCGAAGGTGGCGCCGAGAACCGTCACGGCGCGGGTTAAGTAAGTACCCCACCTCCAAGCAAGATTTTGAAAGTTTGTGGTCGTGCCAAAGCCACCATGTGAAGTATTAACACGCGCACCGACATGGGGTGCGGATATTCGCCCACCTGAGGTTTTCGTAAATATTGGGAAAACGGCGGTGTGCAGCGCCGCCAAACTTAGCATAGCTATTTGGGCATCAATTATCCACATTGTGTGTGATTTAGTATCTCGAGTCATCTCAGGTCAGGTCAACAGGTCAACAGGTCATGTTAAGTGACCCCACATCCAAGCAAGATTTTGAAAGTTTGTGGTCGTGCCAAAGCCACAGTGATTGACCGAGCGGTTTCAAACTCACAGGACTTAATTAGGCCATAAGTACCTACAATTCGTTTACCTTGAATTCTAAATATCGGTAACCTAAGGTCAGATCGATTTCGTGACCTCATCATTATAAGTAAATGGATAAAAATGAAAACACGTATAAACCCACAGTAAATGCTTAAATTTGACCAGTTTTCACCAGATACACCATTATTGTGTCGTATGCAAAGACCCAAGTCACATTTTTACGAGGTCAACTCAGGTGACTCCGAGGTCACGCGTGGTTTTTCTTCAATAACTCTTTGCCAAATCAAGGTAGAGTAATGGAGTTTTTAACATTGTGTTTGGCTCGTCGAGACGCGTTATTGATGTCAAATTTGAATTTGACCTGACCTTGACCTGAGCACAGGTCAAGTAAATTTGGGGATATTACCCAACTAGGTCATGGTCATACGATATACTATTCGATGCGTCTCGACGGAAAAAGACAATGGTGAAAACTGTAGGCATCACTTTTGGCTTTGGTAAGGATACCATATATGGCCGAAATTTTCCCTTTGTTAACCTTTGGTGACCTCAATAATGACCTGACCTAAACAAAATGACCTTAGTACTTTCATAATACTTTGTTTCGAGCTAACTAACGTTTTGTTTATGTTTGTTGCTATGTTGCATTTTTTAATCTTAGAGGGCAGGTATCCCCCCCCCCCCCCCTGTCGGTTCGAAGTTGGCGCGGACCCGTCGGTGCGTGGGTTAACAATTTTAGTTGCACGCACAAGGCTCCTTGAAGGTCCCAGCAGCAACACAATGAAGAAGAGGCAACGCGAAACTTCGGGCCCTCAACATTTTACGTTGCCCCGATTGCTCACGTTTGTGACAAATTACATTGCAAACATATAAATTCGAGGTAATTCACTGACGTATAGACTATGGAATGTGGAGGCGCTTTACGCGAAACGATCCGTCATAAGTTTGCAAAGAAAACTACAGAAAACAGCAACGTATAAAACTTCAGTCGAACATTTTGAGCGTTCATGGGCTATCAAGTAGTTTGTCTTAGTGTAACACGCGCAGTGGAGAGGGGTATGGCACTAACACGCAGTGGAGGGGGAGGGGCACTTCAGTGCTCCCCCCCCCCCCCATAAGATCCCCGAAAGTATGAGAGCTAGAATGACGAAACTTACAGGGTAGGCAGGTGCTATGATGATCTACATTTTCTGAAATGTGCTTGACCTTCGGTCAATATCTTTAAAGTCAAACGAGGTAACGAAGGTCAAATCTGACCAAATGTCAGTTTATTTTATTTGACCTGTGACGTCACAGGTCACCAGCAATGTGTCCAAAGTTGCTTAGGGGGATGAACATTGACATTGTCTCCCGAATGGTGTTTGAATCATCCCGATCCGACTGTTGGTTCCGAAGATATCGATTTGCCGACCGCGATTCTGGCCGCCATCTTGGACTGAAAATCCATATTGCTCAAAAATGTATCGACAGATTTTGATTTTCTTTTCGTCAAACGGTCCGCTATTGAGTTGGCGTTAATCTCGCGCAAAAAAAAAACACCGCCCTGCTCTGCTTCGTTTTTGAGCTATTCACGAAAAACATGTGGGCGGGGGCACAAAAGTCCACCCACCCCCTCCACTGCGCGTGTTAAGGCCACTGGCAGATCCAGCAGGTGGCGAGGGGGGGGGGGGGGGGGGGGTAAAGAGGTAATGCCCAAAACCACCCGAAATCGGCCACAAATTGACACATTCCCTGATTTAAAAAAAAAAAATAAGCAACTTAACCAAGGGAATGTTCACTAGGCCAGGTCATGCAAAACAGATTTCAGATTAATAGTCAAATTATCATGCGCTATGTCATTACAAGCTTACATGAATTCTTTGGATTAAAAAAAAATCAAATTTGGAGGTGCCAACCGGCCTCTTTTTAGGGACACTTTGGCTATTTTTCGTAAATATCGTACATTTTGGCATTAATAATTTATTTACGATTAAAAAAAAAATCATTTTCGAATTCTCCGTATGCTGGTTGACAGCCGTAGTGATTTTCATAAAGTTATAATATACATTGAAGCTGTTTCTCCGCATTTCCCGTAAGGATGTTAATGCACACGCTCGCAGCGCCATCTATTGAGCGGAATTGCAGTATATGTACTAGGTGTAGTTTTCCGGCTGTGGAGGCCTGCAGAGGGGCTCCACACGCCATGAAATGCAATAACAACAGGTTAGCTCAATGTCAAGGACGCAGGAACCGGGGGCAGGGGGGGGGGGGGGTCGGGAGATAGGACATGTGCCGGGCCTCACGTCTGGAGGCAGGACAGGTGCCGGACCTCACGTCTGGAGGCAGGACAGGTACTGGGCCTCACGTCTGGAGACAGGACAGGCACCGGGCCTTACGTCTGGAGACAGGACAGGTACCGGGCCTTACATCTGGAGACAGGGCAGGTACCGGGCCCGACGTCTGGAGACAGGACAGGTACCGGACCTCACGTCTGGAGACAGGACAGGTACCGGGCCTTACGTCTGGAGACAGGACAGGTACCGGGCCTTACATCTGGAGACAGGGCAGGTACCGGACCTCACGTCTGGAGGAAGGACAGGTACCGGACCTCACGTCTGGAGGAAGGACAGGTACCGGACCTCACGTCTGGAGACAGGACAGGTAACGGGCCTCACGTCTGGAGACAGGACAGGTACCAGGCCTCACGTCTGGAGACAGGACAGGTACCTGTCCTGTCTCGAGGGGCGGATCAAGGTCATGCAGTCAAATTTGTTTGGCACGCACTCCCCCCAACCCACTTTAAATCCATTTGCAATGGAGTTAATCTGCTGGTGTTCCATTTCAGTCAGTGGCGGCGGAAGGTATTTTCGGATAAGGGAGGGGGTAAAGAAACCCAGGGGGACCCCTCGGCCAACGGGTCCCCCTCCCCACGGCCAAAGCCCACCCCCCCCCCCCCCAAAAAAAATGGCGCGAAATGGTATCTCCTCGGATTCAGGTCGCTATATTTTGCAGGGCCTCTAAATGGTCGCAAAAAAAACGTCGGACATCCCATGTTGAAGATGCAGGCCTTCCGAGGGCCCCCTTAGGCCGACTGAGGGCCTTCTGTCGGTTTTGGAGGGCCCCTCAGGCTGGCTGGGGGGCACCTCGGGCACTCGGTGTCAATTTTTCGGTAAAGAATAATTTTAAAAAATCGAACCAACTTCTTGACAAATTATCAACAAATTTACCAATTTACAAATTTATGAGGGGGTGGGAAATCATATGTTTGCCCCCCCCCCCCCAACTTCTTGAGTGGGGGAGGCAGCTTCCCCTTGCCGCCCCTTATGCGCCGCTACTGATTTCAGTGCGTGTGGAGTTTCTCTGCAGATCTCCGCAGCCAGGAAATTGCACTTAGTGGATAAATTGCAAGTCCGCTCAATAGATGGCGCTGTGAGCGGATGCCTTAAAATCCTTACAGGAAATGCAGAGAAACAGCTTTATTGTCCATGATAACTCCATGACAATCACTACGGTTGTCAAACAGCATACGGATAATTCGAAAATGATATGTTAACAAAAATTGTAAAAAAATATTTAATGTCCAAACGTACGATATTAACGAAAAAATCACAAAAGTGTCCCCAAAAAGAAGCAGGTTGGCACCTCCAAATTTAATTTAAAAAATTCAAAAAATGAATATAAGCTTGTAATGATATAGCGCATAATAATTTCACTATTAATCAGTGCATGCTCGCAAAAAAAAATATCGAATGACCCGGCCAACCATCAAAATTAAATACGAAACGAAATTCAATGGCTGACCTTGTACCGGCGCTGCCCGATCAGTGACCGGTCGGTTGCAAGTGGTGGGCGGAGTCAAGGGCGGGACTACAGAGCGACCGGACGCTAGCCTCTATCCGAGTTCGTATTGTGTCTAACATTACGAGTGAATGGAAAACGCCCTAAATTTTCGTTTGACACTAACCAACTTTTATTCAAAATCGTAGAAAGAAGAGAAACATGTTTACATGTTTTTCTGAGTTCGAAGATTTCCACCGGGCCGTCGCTCGGAAAGTGGGAGGAGCGTGTTTGTGTGTGTGTGTGTGTGTGCGTTTGTGTGTGTATGTGTGTGTCTGTCCAACGGAGCATATTGGCACGTGGAGCCCAAACGGCGGGGCTGATTTCGACGCACCGTTCAATGCGGCAAAACGGCGGACAGATTATGGTATCATTTTCGGGTCAATTGATGGCACGTGGCACGTGCCAAGTGCCAAAAAGTGGGCGCCAACATTTTTTGTTTATTTTCGCCTCCTCAGGTCACACGGTTGGTGACACAGACTTGATACTCGCAGGTCACGTGCGCGATACAGCGGGCCAAAATCCATTAATGGCTGCCGATCCTGAGGGGGCAAAATAAACCCTCCAGGAGGGTAAAACCAAATTACGATTTTGACCCAAGGCAATGACCCGATCGCATTGCCGGCCTCTAGTAATACAAAGTAGCGCTGGGCCTGAAACGTTCATTGCGATAAATTTGTTCCTACCAGTTGATGCATTCAAAAGTTATCGCCGAAAATTAGGGTCCCAAGCGCACTGGCGGATCCAGGGAGGGGGTGGAACCAGGCCATGCCCGGGCCCCTACCCCCCAAGCCTGGAAGGGGCCAACGTCCCCCCCCCCCAAAAAAAAATACGTTAACAATTTATCGTAAAATTGACTTTGCAGCAGTCAAAATCCAGCTATCCACAGTGAAAAACTGGACCATTTGGGAAAACACAGCTCTTACCATCAAATAAGGGCTAAAAATAGCGGCCAGCAAGCTGCCAGTCGGAATTGAAGCTCGAACAAACGTTTTTGTAATGTAGGAAGTACGGTATCAATTTGGAATCCAATCTGCACTCTATTTCGGCGCAAATGATTGTCAAAAATGACGCATTGCTTTTGTAGAAATAACTTTTCGGTACGCGTGACAGCGGTGTGTACAAAATTCACGTGTGATTCTCACGAAGTTCCCAATGGCAATTGTGCAATCAAAATAAAACAAACTATAGATAGGTAGGTACCTAGGTTGAGATAGGTACTTCGGGTACTTCTAGCTCAAACCTTATCGGAAGTATCTGCCCCCTCCCGGATTGTCTCAATAACCTGCAAACTATGATAGATATCAACGTGAAACTGTCAGTACCTTATTCTGCATCAAGTCCAAGTCTTCTCACCAACTTTCAATGAAATTGATGCAGTATTTTCGGAGATAATGACGTTTTAATGACGTCATAGCATGCCGTTTGTGGTGGAAAAACGATAAATGTTTGAAAAATCGTAGAACATAGAGTTTTGAAGGAAATTGCAAATACAAAACGTCAAAAGAAGGGAAAGGCCATTCTCTTCAAAAATGGCTACTAGGATTTTCGAATTATAGGTTTTTAAACCCCAAAAATACAAATAAACGGATTTTTTTCGGGAAAAAAAATCCACAAAAGAAATTTTGTGATTTTGAAAAGTGAATTTCTTAAGCTCGAATACCAAAATAAGGTGACCGGCCCAAATCCGCGGAGGGAAAAAAATGGGGATACCTTTTTGCCACCAAAAGATGCCCCCCACGGAGAGAGGCTGGATCCGACAGTGCCTCCCACCGATCCCTCCCCCCCCCCCCTACAAAAAAAAACGACGGCTGGATCCGCCAGTGCCCAAGCGGTCTGCCGTTCACAGTAGAATGCGAGTATAACCCCTGAGGTCAGGCAGGTGTCCCAGTAGCGATTAGGGGTCAGTACAGGTTATTTAGACGCTGGACAGGACCCCCAGTGGCGATCATACACTCCAGAACCAGGCTCAGGCAGTAGCCATTTGACACCCAGACGTGGCAGCACCCCGAAGGCGCCCAGTGTCTATCAGGGATTACCATGACCAGGTGCTGACCGAGGGCCCTCAGGCCGCCCAACCTAGGCCCCTCAGGACGACCTAGGACCCTCTTAGGTCGGCCGAGGGTCCCCTTAGGCCGGCTGGTTCCCTCAGGGCGACCGGGGGCCTCTTAAGCCTAGCAAGCCCTCAGGCCGACCGAGGGCCCCTCAGGCTAACCAAGGGCCTTAGGCCGACCGTGGGCCCCCGTAAGCCTAACAAGGCCCCCTTAGGGCAACCGAGGGCACCCCCAGGCCGACTGAGGGCTCCCTCGGGCCGAGTGAGGGTTCTAAGTCCGAACAAGGACTCTCTTAAAGGGACACTGTCTCTTTAAAGTGCAATTTGATATGTTAAAGAGCAATCGCATCTGATTAACCCGCGAGTCACTGTTTTTTTTTAGCCCTCCCCCTTAGGAATATTAGGAATATCTCAACAACTAATGCAGATATCTACGCCAAACTTTTAGTACCTTTCCGGGCATCATTTTTACACCTTTTGTGCAAAAATGAAGCAATTTCGTCAGAAATTGTTCGAGATATAGTGACGTCACTAAACACGATTTTGACACAAAAATCAGCTAAACTTTGCCAGGCCGTACAAATGCCACATTGGAAGCAAAATGCAATCGAAAAACGCTAAAAGGTAGAAAATTGCAAGGGCTACAAACCAGCTATCTCCAAATTTCGAAAATTATGGTTTTTGACCCAAAAAAAAATCAACATCAAAAAATTAAATGCCCACAAAATCAATTTTTTCGAAGATATTAACAAAAACGAAATATATGTCAGTTAACGACATATGGGCAACTACCATACCAAATTTCAAAATGATATCTTTTTTGACTGACATGGCATATAAAGTATGGGTAAATCATGACGTCATATTTTGAAATTGCGTTTTTTGGCTTTTATTGACCAGATACAGACAAATAAATGCCAGCACTGTATTTTTTTTTAGACAAAGCTGATATAGAAACATGCTTTTTTCATTTCGATTTATCAATTTAAAATTGTGACTTCAGTGACCTGAACTTGACCTGAACTTAACACTAACTTCACGTAAATGAAGTCAGGTGGTAACATGACTATCACTATCAAATTCTACGCGTAAAAGCATCCATAAAACATGTGCTGCATGACTTTCGTAGATATTTTGTGTGTAGTGACCTTTTGTGACCTGATCTTGACCTTGATCTTTCCCAACAATCTCACTTTAGCTCATGTGGGATATGTATCATACCTTTGACAGTACTTTGGGTGATTATAGGCGCAATCGAAGGCCATCGATGGCAAGTATTGTCCATAAACTTAAATACCTCGATTTTGACGTTTGACTTGACCGTGACCTGACATGTGACCTTAATTTGGAATGTTTAAGTGTGTGTTAGGTTTATCTCATTGAGCACTTTCGAATGCCGCCTTGCGCGTCCCGCTGCGATCATAAGGCACTACAGCGCAGTGAGCCAGAAGAACTGGCAGCTCTGTTTGTAACCAACAGTGAAGCCCGGGCGAGATCCACGCGACAAGACCATCTGTACCATTTACCGCGGCCGCGACTCGAAACCGGTAAGCGGCGTTTCGGTTACCGAGCCTCGGCGCTGCTTAACGACCTGCCAGCTGACCTGGTGCAGCTGCCATCTGCCGGCTTCGCTCGCGCTGTCAGAGCCGCGCTACTGAATAGTGACGCTACACACCGATATTGACTGCGGAGATACTGCGTGTGGCTGCGGATGATTGCGTCGTGTATATGAGTGTGAATGACATGAGTGTTCGCTTGATTTGTACCTGCATTATTTTACCTGACTCTGAGCTGTAATCGCCACACAATGTGTGGATTGCTCTGCGACAGTAATACAATACAATACAATACAATCATTGGTTCTGAAGATACCAGGGGGGTGGCTAAATAAAATATTTTAACAGGAATATTTATAGTTTGCAATGTGTATTTTGCACCATTTTAACACACCACATTGAAACACCAATGGATAATGGATATATATGGACCATTGAGTAAAGCAATCCCACAAAGGTCGGAACTTGAGCTAAATTATCAACAACAGACTAACAGGAGAGTGGAACAGGTCAAGGTGAGTAGACTTCTTTCATCTTTAGTGGTTTGCAAAAATAAAAAAGCATGATAGGAGCACGCAAGTCCAAACGAGCAGCTTAAAATAAGTTTTTTTTTAAAAAGTATGTAATAAGTATGCACACTCATCACTCAACATCACACAATGCAATGTTTGGGTTGTAATTGTAATAGCTTCTACAAACAAGGTTGAGGTACGTAACCTACTACCTATTTGATCAATGTTGACATGGACTAGTAAATAATAAATATACTTCACGGGATAATGGGGAAAAGGCAAGTTTTCCTGGACATTTAGTATGACAAACGTACTAAAAACATTGGGAGTGACAATCATATCTTGAATGACAAAAATAAAATAATCAACCTGTCTTAACCCTATTTGTAACAGGGGGGCGGATTCCGCCCCCCCCCCCCCTCATGTTTTTCGCAGATATCTCCAGAACGGCTGGGAGCAGGCCCATGAAATTTTGGGACTTTTCACAGAATTGAATACCGCATTTGGAGTCAAAATTTTGAGTTCTTAACCTGAACAGAGGCGGTTCCAGGGTACAGTTTTGGGTGGGTTCGGAGGCGATATTTGGCGATAATACGGAAATGTGATCTTCACGGTTTCTTCGTAACTGCCTCAAGTATGAAGGAGTTACATCGGTTTACGGTGATTGCAACAAGTGCAAATTAGTTGATGTTAATGAAATATCATTAAAATTTCATGGCAGAGGC
This sequence comes from Chirona hameri, assembly GCA_036785665.1. NCBI lineage: Eukaryota > Metazoa > Arthropoda > Thecostraca > Balanomorpha > Balanidae > Chirona > Chirona hameri. Next base: position 26,497 of record JAXIVJ010014970.1, read on the forward strand.
GGTTTCAGGGGCTTGAAAAGGGGGGGGGGGGGGGTTTCAGGAAATATTCAATGCTTGGCGGGAAGCAAATAGAGCAATGTAAGGGGGATTTATAGTTATCAAGATGTAAAAGATAGCTTCTGCTTCCATTATTTGCATAATGTATTACATATAGAGTTTCAGGGGCGTGTTCAGGCACATGAAAAGGGGGGTGACTGGCTTGGTGATGACGATATGCCAGCGATAACTGCGCAATAGACGGTTAGCTTATAATTATATATGCACATATGAGGCCAGGAAAGGGAATAAAGTCATTTTTGGCAGAGGCGCGCTCAGGAATGGAAGAAAGGGGTCATATTATTGCAAGGAAACTAAGAGGCATGGGCGTACAATGACATAACATACTGTAGTTTTCGGATGAAACACGCACCACAGGCTACTCTACGAACGATTATAAGATAATAGGCGAGTCCAGGTAGGGTAAAAGGGGGGTAAGCAATGTTAATTGAAGTTGTAAGTGAAATAGTCACTGTTGACTAGTTAGTATCATAATAGCGGATAATATACTTATCAAAAGGTATTGAGCCGCCCCAGTTTGGATCCTGGATACGCCAATTATGAAGTACAACATGCAAAAAGGAACTATCTACGATCAGTAACATATTTATAGTGCTGGGTAGCAACTTGTCTGCGGTTAATATTTTTTCCAATTTTACCCCCCTTTTTCACTAACCTGGTACCGCCTATGGAAAAAATATGATTTTTAACTGTTTTGCCTAATGTCACAATCACATACCATTTCATTTCTTTAAAAAAACATCAAAAAATTATTTTATTACGCATTTACTTCACCCCCATATTGAGTGACCTGCACACGCCTATGATTTTTGAATTTTCAAACGCCACTGTCATATATCAATTTCCAATTCAATCTCTATCGATTCATATTAATTGTGTTAAAATCGGTCGATAAACATGAAAGCTATGTGGGATCAAAAATACCACTAAAATTTGTGGTTTTTGCCCCCCTGTTGCCCCCCTATCAAAAATTTAGATTTTTTTTTATTATTTAGAAATGTAGATCGTGTTGAGGGGAACCAAACGCCGTTCAATTTTTGAAAATCGGACGGGTAGATTTCGAGATCCGCCCCCCCCCCCCCTGTTACCAATAGGGGTAGCCAGGAGCCTGTTACAAATAGGGTTAAACCCGCGCGGCGCTGGGGTCTCCAGCCGAACGCGCGGCGCTGGGGGGGGGGGGGGGTAAATTTTACCCCCCCCACCCCCCCCCTCGTATCTCTCCGAACCAATAACCGCAGCGAGACGCGCAATGCGGCGATCGCAAGCTCTCAACGAGAAGAATCGAATGCATACTCGAAATTTTTAAAATAAGGTCACATGTCAGGTCACGGTCAGGTCAAATGTAAAAATGTAAGTATTTTAGTTTTTGGGCTATACTTTCCATCCAAAGCCTTATATTGCAACTATTATCTCACAAAGTGCTCCAGAATGTATAATGCATTTCCCGCATAAGTAAAAGTGAAATTGTAAGCAAAGGTCAAGGTCAAGGTCAGGTCACAAAAGGTCACAGGTCTACGAAAGCCATGCGACACATGTTGTATGGGTTATTTTACACGTATAATTCGATAGAAGCAGCTATTTTCACAGCCTGACCCCATATAATGGCCCTCAGGTCAAGGTCAGGTCACAATAAGGACAAAATTTGAATTTTTAAAATCTAAATAACCATTGCATGTTTCTAGACTAGTTTTGTCTTAGAAATACAGTGGTGGCATTTATTTGTCTGTATCTGGTCAGTAAAAGCCAGAAAACGCAATTTTAAAAAATGACGTCATGAGTTACTTATACTTAGAGAGCTATAAGTCAGTCAAAAATAAAGATATTGCTTTCAATTTTGTTTGAGCATCGTTGATACTCGGTTCTCTAATATATCTTTCGGTTTTTTGAAAATCTTCAAAGACTTTTGTGAAAATTCTTCCCAATTTTTTTTCTCATTTTTTCGGGTCCAAAACCCAAAATTTTGCAAATCCGAGATAGCCATTTTAAAGGCAATGTTATTTCCTTTCTTTTGACGCCTTTTATTTGCGATTTGCATCAACACGCTATTTTCTACGACTTTTCAAACATTTAACATTTTTCACCAAAAATGACCATGGCATGACGTCACTAAAACGCCATTATCTGCCATTTTTTTCACGAATTAAAAAAAAAAATGGCAGAAGACGTAGAATAGATGCACCATAAGCTACCGTAAGTTTCTATTTGATATCTGTCATAGTTGTCAAGTTATTGAGAAAATCCGGGAGGGGGGGGGGGGGGGGTAAAATTTACCCCCCCCCCATTGCCGCGCGGGTTAACCAGCGCACTGCAGGGGCTTTGCGCCGAACACGAACTGCAGGGGGGTTGATTTCCGCCCCCCCCCCCCCGAGATCTCGAAAACTACGCTACGTAACGAGAAGCGGAAACAGGCATTTGATAGCTTGATACATGTGCTATCGAAAGTATTTCAGTGTTCTTTTAGGTCAGGTCAAAATTGAGGTCACCAGATGTCATCGAAGGTTAAATTTTCCAGTTTTTTTTCCTGTTTTAGGACATCGCTCCAGAAATTCCCATATATCTCAGAAACGATGCTAGTTAGAAACAAACGGAAAAAAGCAAACGCCAGCCAGTGAAATTTGCAATCGCTAAGGTGTCCTCAGATTTAATCTGCGGTCAATATTTGAGGTTCCAGATGTCAAAAAGGAAAAAAAAAAAATCTAAATCGTGTTTTGCTATTAACTTTTTACTTAAAGGGAGTGTGCCTACTCACATCGCTTAGTTGGGGTTATTGACACTGGTCTATAGAGCACAATTTTCTGAATTGAACCAATACTTCATTTCTCCAGATTCACCCTAGTTGCTGAGATATTCAAAGACTCCAGGAATTTGCTTGGGAGCAAAAAGTTATCGGGTAGACTCCAGAGGGCTTCCGCTACTAGAAGCACTGCAACTATCGATTAAACTGCTAGCATATTGTTAGCGCCGGCCAATAGCAATTCAACAAAACAGCTCGTGCACGCTGATAGCAGCAGCCGAACAGAAACTGGACGGCCATCATGTTTTTCGATGATGGGCGATGGCCATTTTTTGAAGAAGATATCAATTTAGAGCTACGAAACTTGCACATAATAAAGTTCACAGTGGCAAGAACGTGCTGTGCAAAACTCGTCTTTCTATCTTGCATGATGTGACCGTAATTGTATTGTCTTATGTGCGCCGTTTTACATAACATCACCATAGTGGCGATCGTTTTATAGATATCAAAACAAATATAAACAAAAAACAATATAAGTGGAAATTCAACTAAAGGGGCTCCAGATGTGAATTTCATCATATACAACAATCAAACCAACAGCTACTTACCGTATGAATTTTTTTTGTTGACATTCCAAAACAGTAGGCACACTCCCTTTAATAAATATAACGGAAAACTGTTTTACGCCATTGTGTTCAAAACGGCGCACACAATTAATCCCGTCACCGAAATGACTAACTTTATCACCATGAATGACTTAAAATCACCAAAATGAAAATGTCCTAACATATTGAGGATGTCGGCAGATGGACTTATTTTAAATAAAAAAATTAACTGGCCCCAAGGGTTAGGATTTGATATTACAGCTATTTTCGAATACGAACATGAACAATTGTCTTCACGCAATTCTGAGGCGTCGCGATTCTGAGGTGTGAAGTTGTGAATATCTGTCAAAGTGACACATTCGCGAATTTCGATCTGCTGCTGAATTGACACACGCGATTCTTTTACGGCCCAGACCTGGCGAATTCGTCACAAATGTGACGCATCAAAACACATTTGTTTGGAACGTATAGTTGGAATTGGGGTTTGGAAAGTGTTGTTGGGAGGGTGTCACGTGGAATTATGCAAAGCAATTTTATATTTGCATTCATATGCAAATATGAATTATGGAGCTATTGTGATAAGAAGTTGAAGTGGAACTAAACAGGTTTGCATTCTGGGATAAGGTCTTAGGCCACTTAAACATTTCTTTGCAAAATGTTTTTTTTTGTGTTGTGTTGGCTGGGCAGCCTTTCCACCTTTATAATTGTAATTGCATAAAATGCAAAATTTGTTCAATACCCAAAACTACCAATGATATGACTTGAATATGTCCTTTCTCATGTGGAACTAAATAATAAATGTGTATCACATAAATATTCTCAGTAATATGTATTTACAATAGTATTAACAATAATTAGTATCATATAGGTAGGTAGTTTTGTTCCATAGGTACTTGTTATTTGTTATACAAAATATTTTGGGGTGACCTGGGCAATGGGATGACTAAATATACAATTGTATGCTCTTCCCCCACCCCTCCTAGTTACTAGTGATGACAGTGGAATATGATTTGGGGTAGTTGTTTCTGTTTGACTGCACTCGCATCTCACACTGCAGCAGTTACTGAGCTGATTAATTGATCATGAATTGACCCTTTAGTTGATTTATTAAGTTGCACTGGTGTGTCCCCTCCTTACTAGGTTGTACTAGTTATCACTTTTAATTTGTAAGCTGTAACATTGTTATTGGTTATAATGGTGTTTTACTGTTGTATATTTGTTTTCTTCTCAATTTATCATGATCTTTAAGCGTGTATGTTCTGACTTCTGCCAATATTTATTTCTATTTAGTTTTTTTTTTTTAATTGATAACTTGTGCTGAGACCGGCATGAGACCGGCAAGCCTGAGTTCAGACACAGCTTCAGGCACGCCGGGCCTGAATTTGGGCCCAGCGCCGCTCCGTGGTCCTGAAATTTGAAACTCTAGTGGCTACCCACTACACTGAGTGTGGTCTCTACCCACTACACTGAGTGTGGTGGCTACCCACTACACTGAGTGTGGTGGCTACCCACTACACTGAGTGTGGTGGCTACCCACTACACTGAGTGTGGTGGGTACCCACTACACTGAGTGTGGTGGCTACCCACTACACTGAGTGTGGTGGCTACCCACTACACTGAGTGAGGTGGCTACCCACTACACTGAGTGTGGTGGCTACCCACTACACTGAGTGTGGTGGCTACCCACTACACTGAGTGTGGTGGCTACCCACTACACTGAGTGTGGTGGCTACCCACTACACTGAGTGTGGTGGCTACCCCACTACACTGAGTGTGGTGGGTACCCACTACACTGAGTGTGGTGGCTACCCACTACACTGAGTGTGGTGGCTACCCACTACACTGAGTGAGGTGGCTACCCACTACACTGAGTGTGGTGGCTACCCACTACACTGAGTGTGGTGGCTACCACTACACTGAGTGTGGTGGCTACCCACTACACTGAGTGTGGTGGCTACCCACTACACTGAGTGTGGTGGCTACCCACTACACTGAGTGTGGTGGCTACCCACTACACTGAGTGTGGTGGCTACCCACTACACTGAGTGTGGTGGCTACCCACTACACTGAGTGTTGTGGCTGCCCACTACACTGCCTCTCACGACGGCTGCCGCGGTCTATGAGTTAGACGAGCTGTGCATAATGGACAGGAACAAAGAACACAGGACAACGAGTGAAAATAGCTTGTTAGAGGAAGCAATTACAGTTAAGAAAAAAACAACAATAAAACACAAATACAATGTAAACCTTGAAATCAAAGACAAGACTCTCGCGTCGGCGATGGTGTTCCTCTGAGACGCCAGCCAATGACGGGATAAAATGACGGTAATGTTCACACATCAACATACCGAATTACAAAGCACGATGGAACAATAGCAAGATAGATTAGCTAATGATGCAACACACACACACTTACCTCCTGGAACTACCTCCTCTTACTACAACACACACTTACTCCTCTTACTACAACACACACTTACCTCCTCTTACTTCCTCCTCTTACTACAACACACACTTACCTCCTCTTACTACCTCCTCTTACTACAACACACACTTACCTCCTCTTACTACAACACACACTTATCTCCTCTTACTACCTCCTCTTACTACAACACACACCTACCTCCTCTTACTACAACACACACTTACCTTCTCGACCTACTCTTTACTACAACACACACCTACCTCCTCTTACTACCTCCTCTTACTACAACACACACTTACCTCCTCGACCTACCTCCTCTTACTACAACACACACTTACCTCCTCTTGCTACCTCCTCTTACTACAACACACACCTACCTCCTCTTACTACCTCCTCTTACTACAACACACACTTACCTCCTCGACCTACCTCCTCTTACTACAACTCAACACACACTTACCTCCTCTTGCTACCTCCTCTTACTACAACACACACCCTACCTCCTCTTACCACAACACACACTTACCTCCTCTTACTTCCTCCTCTTACTACCCTCCTCTTACTTCCTCCTCTTACTACAACACAACACTTAC
>JAXIVJ010014971.1:0-32909 GCA_036785665.1 Chirona hameri
CGGCTGAGGGTCACCTCAGGCCCTTAACCGGTCGTGACATACGAGAGTACTTCTTTGATTTGGTTTCATTTGTGGACCAAGCAGTAAGCACTATATTATCTTGCAACCAAGGCAATAATTGGAACTCTCACCCCTGTTCCGAGGGGTATTGGGGGCCGGGTAGACTTTTCAGAGGCCCGTCGAAGGATTTAAACTCCGGTCCCTGGCAAAAGAAACAAACTTATCCTTCCACTGTGCTGATTGCCACCAAATAGCACTTGTCCATTGTCCAAACACTGGTCAGAATAGTCTTTTCTGCGCCGAAACTGAAGCGATATTTGCCATAAAATTATTATCTGAGTTCTATTTACTTATTGTAATCGCTCTCGTTATTAAATTTGCGTGTATTTAAGATTTTTGCCTTCATTTACTCTACCGATGTCGTTTTTTATATACATCCGATGACAAATAGGTGGCCGCCCATTGACGCGATTTTGATTCGACTGGGGGGGGGGGGGGGGGGGCGCAGCCCCCCAGTTAATATCTCAGAGGAGGCCCTGCCCTACGTCATATTGTAGTTAGAGTATTTCGGTCTTATGATTTTGATATTATGAATATGAACCAGTACTTGCGCTGTTCTTTCGGCAATGAGCGAGCTTTTAAATTTGTTAGATCTATGTCAGAACCATGGGAAAGCGAATTTGTTTGTTTAAAGATTTGCGAGATGATATATGTGATATGATCGTACAAAAAGTCAGTTAATATTTATTTTGCGACTTGATGACAGCCAACTGTTTCGTATTTTGCTGATGTAAGAATAGTTAACTTGGATGCCCTTATCTGTGGATTCTGTATCTCCGCCGAATATTAGTGGTTGAGTAATGTCTGACCTGAACATTGGTTTAAGTGTTGCAAGTTTCAAACAGGGCATACATAAGCGCGGGCTGACAAACGCAGAGGAAACACACAATATATGCATTCACCTTTTGACAAATCAAGAAATACCATCCTTCTTTTTCCCTTATTCGTCTCCGACAAGCAATTCGGCTTTATCTGTTCATAACAACAGAGCGGTTTAATTCCCTGTTCACGTATACAGAACAGAAAAACATCCGACATTCATTCGAACATCTCGTTCTGTTTGCATGCTGTTTTTATTTGAGCTGACATCGACGAATATCAATTTTAGCAACTTACAATGGAGCTCGACGGAAGCACCCATGCTGACAATTTGTGACGCGTCCTCACTACTTTTTGCAGTGGATGCTGACCTGCCTACTCATTCACCACTAGCCTGGTGACAGCTGTGTCGTAATACGGTATTTTTTGCTCAGTGACAATGGCAACATAATAAACATGTCATGTCGCTCGGTCGCCCGTATTCCGCACATTGTCACAGAAACATTAACAACACGCCATGGGTCCGAGGACTTCCTGGCATTTACTGCAGTCTATTGTGATTGCACTGCATCCTCAGGGCCTGCAAATTGCTCATCAATGATAATTACCGAGCGGGCGCGAAGCGCCCGTGAGGTTTCTCGTCAACTTACTAGACAAATTTACATTTGACCCGGCCCGACCCGGCCCGACCCGGCCATACAGACGCTTTTTGAAAGCTAATTACTTTGCAACCACTGCTCCGATTGAGATTGGGTCTTCACCATTGGATAGGTCCATCAAAGCAATGTTTTTGTTTGGCATGGTGCGTTCTGATAGAGGTGATACCACAGCGCATGGCAGTTGGCAAACACGAACGTCGAAATTAACCAAAAAAAACTTGCTAAAATGATTCTTGATAAAGAAATGGCTGTATTATTCTAAGGATTGATGTATACGCTGAAGCATGCATCTCTCAGGACGCACTCCCTTTTGGCGGATTTGGAAAGGAGATTATTAACTATTTAATACAACTTAACTTTTATGCTGGCATGCATTGCGGCCTGGCAATTTTTCTGGAGGACTAAAATGACGGTGCTACTACCACGTGTGCTCCCTTACCGTTTCATATTTCAAACCTGTTTTAGCTTTACCAGAGCGCGCTCGCTCGGTCATCGCCCAAAAAGGCGTTTAACTGGTTACAGTAATGCTAGAGTAATAAAATGGTGTATCAACATCGAATGGTTGGCGAACAATGTGGCGAAGGCGAAGTACATCCATGCTGAGAGGGATAACAATTATGTAAACATTAGAAGTTCCGCCTTTTTAATTACATCAACATGTGGATATTAACTGCTAAGAGAGTGCTACCAGTCGGCCTAAATATATTAATTTACTTAAGCTAGATATCAGGACGGGACAAAACCAAATTGTCATTGCACTCCGTTACATTAGCTCTTGGTCCCATTACATCCGTTACATTATCACTCATTACGAGTTTCTTCCATTCTGTTCCGTTTCACTTAGGGACAGAAGTCTGAATAACTTATGCCGTTCCAGTCCGTTCCACCACCATTGGCCATCATAAAGAAACGCGTTCCATTCCATTCCGTATTAGTATTCCGTTTGACTTTCTATTTAATTCTGATCTGTACTCTAAGCGTCGTAAACATCTCAGCTAGCGATGTCGGTAGAATGTCTGCAACAACGAAACATTTGTCAAATTTTCAACCAAAATCGGTTTGTGCGACCATAGGTCTTCATTTTTTTTTATAACAGTGCATTATATATTATAACAGTTATAAATAATGTCCGCCCCTGTAGCTCAGTATGGAGAGCGCTGGGCTTCTGACCTCACCCGGTAGTGGCAGCTCGGGTTCGAGTCGCTTCGGCGCTCACTATTTGCTCCTGACTGGGATGGCCTGCGGCCGGTAGCAGCGGTCGCACTCAAGGACATGTAATACGTTCGATACATCCCAAGATTTTACCTTTCGACCAAGAACCCAAGTTTAAATACGAAATATCATGGTGGAAAGCCTAAGGATCGGTAATTCAGGTCTCAGGACGGGCTTTTTGTATGCAAATACATATACCATACCATTTGCATATAACTGAAAATCATCAACTGTGTTCGTAGTAGGAAATACGTGTAGTTTGGTGGTCTGCAGACTCGGGCGCACGACCGCATACAGTAAAGCTCAGCACAATCAGTATACAAATGACGTGTCACAATATGACACTGTCACAATGTGACACTGTCACTAGCGCCCAAGCACAGCTGGCACACTTTGCTTCGTGTAAGACGCTCTGAACCGAGGTAACGAACACTGTGCAGCGCCAATGGAAAAACAATGATCGCCAGGTGTTCCACATCCGTTGGGTAACCTCTCTGACCCGCAGCTATACAGACATGAGAGCTTGCTTTTCGATAGATGTGGACTCAACGCAGAGGTTCGATTCGGGTGCTGCAGTGAAGTCAAAGGCGTCGGATGTGCGCCGCTGAGATGGCTCTAGACTGCTGCTACGTGCGTTCTTTTATTTACTTTGGTTCTGGCAGGTATTTGGGGGGGGGGGGGCTTCCGGACACCCGGGTAATGTCATCTTAGAGGACTGTGCATCTCCGGTTCAGCTGCGAAGGGACCAGGGACAGCTGCGCCTAACCTTGGTCCAGGTGTGGTCCCGTCGAACTCTTTACCAGCGCCACCTCCAGCCCATAACCATCCAACCGAGGTCAGTAACACACGTGGGCGCCTGCAGGGCGGCCGCGCTCGGCCGAGAGGCGGCATTGGTGGGGGTCGGCTGACGACTCCTCGCAAAAACGGCGCTCAGCCATCCCGGCGCTGTGTGGGGCGGGTCTGGGAAGGGTGGGGCGCTGTGGAGAGGGGAGGGAGGGGGAGCGGCCACACCGCCGCGTCACATCAGACGCGCATCGGGTCCGGCGCCGTGCCGGCTGTGACGCACAAAAACCGGCCACAGACCGCCACAGACCGCCCCAGGCGGCCGGGGCGCCGCGGCGCCTCGCCGCGCAGTGAAGCGACGGGAGGCGGTGACGCGGCCAGACACACTTCTCCCAATGGCGTCAGGCATCACACTGGCGGGTAACTGTGTCGTCAGCCGCCGCACTGTACTGCTCTGTTCAGGTAACTGTTCTGTTCGGGTAATTGTTCTGTTCTCGTAACTGTTCTATTCAGGTAACTGTTCTGATCGGGTAACTGTTCTGTTCAGGTAACTGTTCTGTTCAGGTAACTGTTCTGTGCAGGTAACTGTTCTGATCGGGTAACTGTTCTGTTCAGGTAACTGTTCTGTTCTCGTAACTGTTCTGGTGAGCAGCAGGGGGCTCCACATTATGCCACTCTGAAGCTGAACGGAGCAAGGTAGCGATCCGTTCTTGCCCATTCGAATGTCTACGAAGTGCTACCTGTGTGAGTTTTCAATGCATGCCTCAACCCACAACCGAAATCTGGAAGGAACTGCTGATCCAAAAATAAACATACAACGAAGAAATATGGCAATACCAAGACCTAACTGCACAAGGTTTCTATTCCAAGTATCATTGATAACGGCAGTCAATAATTTTACACTGCCTCGTTGAGCGGCTGGGACCAAAACAGTAACAGTAACCGTCAAAGGCAGCTTATTGTACGACCTTACATGACATCACCATTAGGTCATCGATGAGAAAGGAATAAGCGTAAGTGTGCTCAAAATAGAAAATGTGTCAAGCGGAAAAATCCACACAGCCCCGGCAGACATTTTCGACCAACAGGCGGCGGAGTGTGAGCTCAAAACTACCATTTTGGTGACGCATAGTCTCGAAAGTTTGGGTATTTGTGTAAAAAATGTTATCCGATGTGACTAATATAACCTGCTTTCAAGTCCAACTACTGAAAATAACTATGAATACGCTAATATGAAAGGAACCCAAAACCAATACAAACATGACATGACGAAAATTAATAGAACTGAAACTTGATCATACTTGGGTCGGTCTCACCTAAAAAGATGTGAATTTAAACCACAATCACAAATAGGCATGCTGCGCAGAACATCCCAATGTAGTTTGTGAGTCCAATTCACATTGCGGTGAATGGTACTGCATCATTAATGAGTAACTGATACAGAACTAGAATAAAAATGAGCTTTAACCTAGAAAAAGAGGACGACGAATGTTATCCACCAGAGCGACAAGCATAAACCACCAGAGCTTCATGCTCAACACCAGAGCGACAAGCATATTGCAATGACAATCATATCCGAAGCCTTCGTAGATCCGCCTGCGCTAATCGGGTTTAGGTTTATGAGCGATTAAAACGGATGTTATCACACGCGGTCAACTATAGTCAAGAGATTCTTCAAACGGGCTGCAGCCGCTCATGCAGTGGGTATGCACCACTGTATCTCCAACCACCAATAGGCCCAACGAATAGACCGCCACAAATGTTTCCCGCGCATCCACATCTACCAGTGAACCGACAGAAGTCCTGATGTCCCCAGATGACAGAGGTCCAGATGTCAGAACCAGTCGCAAATGTCCGCAGCAGAGTTGCAGCCACACGCGCCAAAGGATCTGTAGTCAGCCACGTTGACGCCGAACTGGCAGGCGGGTGGCAAAACGCTGGCAGAGGGCGCGGGGGCGGGTCTTGGCCCGGAGTGCGCTCCCCCGCACGGCTTCCAAGGTCAATGTCAGGGAGACGCCGGAGGGGAAAGACACGGTTATGTCACACCAGCCAGTAGTGTGGAGCGAATCAGAACGACACTCGGCTGACCGATAGGTCAGAGTGGGTAAGAGCAAGCTTTGTCTCACGTTAGGAATACGATGATGATTGGTCATATGTTAGTTTCTGTCAGTGAAAACTTCTGGTATTTTGCTGAACATGCAGCAATGAGTATCGACGGCAATCGTTGAAAGACGGGGTAATCGTTGTAATATATGTATATCACCCTTAGTATGCTAACTCCAATGTTAATCGGCGATCATATGTTGTTGTTCATAATCTTTTTTATGCTTTTTTAATGTAAACCTAAAGCACTTATTGCAAACAGTGTCCGTAAACCAGTTAAAAAACTCACTTTTTATGGTGGCGTTGAAGTATAAACACGTGAGGAAAATAGCCTGAAAACAAACGAGCTGAACGCCCCAAATTATGTTAGAAAAACGGTCTAAATTACAACTTCCGATCCAGTATTCCCAGTGACGGATGCGATGAAAAAACATTGCCGCTAACTATCTGAACCATGAAGCGGTTACGGCCCGGTGCGCGGCGATAACATCGGGCGTTTCCGCTGTATCTGTGCCATCAGTGCGACAGCTGCCGCGGCTAAAACCGTGTCCACGATTCCATTGCCACACACCGTCTCTCCCCAGGCCTTCCGCCACCACGGCAGGGAAGACAGGTAGCCACGTTCGCCAGCAGGGTCACGCAACTGGTAACAAGGTCAAGCGTCTGCCGACATTGACGCCGCCGACGGAGCAAAACAAATGTATCCGGAGGGAGAAGAATCTTCCGTAACCGAACCGTCGCAGTCTTGTTTGCTAGATTGCTGGTTTAAAGGGACTATCCCACCTTAACATTATATTTGAGTCGAGATAGCCATTGTGATGGCTTGGCATTGGAATTAAGTATGGTAGCAGTTAAAACAACCACAATGATCTAATCAAAAAGATATTCGAGTTTGATTTTGACATCTGTAAAAAATAAGGTCCATGTGTATTTGAATAGGGCCTCTAAACCGACAGCGTTGTCTCTCTTTACCCAACTGGTAATTATAGTCGACTTGTTTTAAGGTGAACCTTGGAGATATTTGCTACGTTTCAATGGTTTGGTAGTTGGTTTGTTTTGTATTCAAAGCGCCATAATTGTCTCGAAATAATTGTGCCCATACTTTGGCAACGTAAAGGATTTATGTGTAGCTCTCTAGAGCTCAATATGACGTCATCAACCCAAATATTAAAACTTAACTTTTGATTAAATTGAACACTGTTTGCGAGAAACAAATGTCATAATCGTGTTCGACAGCAATTACTTCATATTGTGCACCACAAGCGGCGTACATTTTACAACTTTTGGGAAGGTGGGACAGTCCATTTAAGGTGTTTGGTGCATCAGTCGTTTCTATTTACAAATATGACGCACTGATGACGCAAAACATCAGAACTGTTGATTCTGTAACCACGTGCACATGCACTTTTCTACCCTGGTGAGATGGAGGGGAGAAAGTAACGCCTTGACACAAGCATTGATCACTCTGGGTATGATCGAGTGACATAGGACGCCTAACGCAGCTATAAATAAACACTGGTTCACCGACGACGACACGCACACACGCACACACGCACCGCGCCACCCTCCCACACACACACACAGACACTGATGAAGCACGGACTATTCAGCACTCAACGCAGACCCCCAGAGCCCTCCGGCCACTCGGACGACCACGACGCACCACTGCCTGTGACAAACACATCCCAGGTGGGCGCGTCGGTCGCGTCCGAGAGAGGGGCGGCAGCCTGCGAGCGACGAGCGACGAGCGGCGGGCGCTCCGTCGCCGCCGCCGCCGTCGCCGTCGCCGACGCCGGTGGAGCACTAGAGCAGTGCTGTCCACTCCCTCACCCCACACCGAACCCGCTCTGCCCGACAAGCGTCGCTCTCACCTCTTCCCCGAACTGGCGTGTGTCTGTCGGATGTGTCACCCTCACACGACAGTGCGCTGCGAGCGTCGCCAGCGCCTGAGTTACACGGGAGCGACCTCGACCGCGACCGCCACCCCGGCCCGCGCAGCTTTCACTACGTCACTGCTGTACCGCCGCCGCCGCCGCCGCCGCTCCCGCCGCCGCCGCCACAACACCGGTGCCGCCGGCCGGCGCATGCTCAGTCCCGACTCGCTGCCAGGGGAGCGTCGCGTCGGCTCGTCGGCTGCGTCGGCGGCGTCGGCGGCGTCGATCGAAACAGCGTGGACAGCCGAGTGGAGAGCGCCGGCGGCGTCGCGTGCTGCCGCGAGCTTGGACTTGGTCAGCTGTTGGCGTGTCCAAGCCAGGTGTGGTGCCGGCGGCACGGCTCGACATTGACCTTGAACTCGGGTGCATCACGGTGCGGTGTGAGCGGCGGCGGAATGCCGCCAGGTGCCGAGAAGTGTGTGTTTTGCAGCGGTTGGCGCGCTCTGCGCTGCCGGGTGTGGCAGCGATAGGCGGCGCCAGCGTCACGTTTGTCTTCAGTGCGCCACATGTGACGCGGGAAAAAGTGCGTGGGTATTTTTAGAGGAGCGACTTTGTCTCGAGCGTGACGTCATAGGGTGGTGTTGCTCAGAGGTTTCAGAGGTTTCAGAGTCTCAGAGGTTTGAAAGATTCTGAAAATTAAAATGCGTACTTAGATTTGCATACCCTTATTATGCTAAATATCTGCCTTCTTCCGTCCAGAGTCTATATATCTATAAGTTTATGATTTGAGTATCTACCATATGCGTTAAACGGTCTCGGTGAAATAACATATTTATTTGTTAGTTTCCACTCATCTACCTAGTTATGAATGCTTGCAGATGTTCATGTTATTATTTGCAGACACGGTTGAGGATTTCGGACGTAATGGTCAGAAATGGCTGAGAACTGAATTATCATTACCACCTTATGTGTTGTGCAACACATGCTTGACTTCGAAGATAGTTTTCAAATATTTCTTCATTTACAATGTCAATGAACTTCAAAACAACATATTGCCAATACCTTTACTGCAGGCACGTATCCAGGATTTCGTCCAGGGGGGGGGGGGCGGCGGCGCCTCGAAAGGGCCCCTTCTCAAGCGTTGAAAGGGCTAAACAAAGCGGATGAAAAGGCACGTTACAAGGATGGAAAATGCAGTATGACAGGTATGGCATAGGTCATACCAACTTTTAGGAGCTGGAGTTAGCAGACTACCATATCAACTTTGGAACCAGCGACACCAATTTGGAATCAGCTATACCAACTTGGAATATTTTTGTAAGCTGAAGACCTGGAACTCTTAAAGGGAAATATTGACCTTTTCCCACAAAAATGGAGTTAGCACTTGAAATCGCCAGACGAGACCAAAATATATTGTAAATTCATCCCATTTTGCATGAAAACTTTCCTACCGAAAGATATTTCAAGTTATAGTTGATAAGCGTTCCACACTTTTAACGATCGGTACTTGCAAGTACTTTTGTTCCTCATCAAACTGCGGGCTTTTCCCGTATTGCTTTTGTAAGCAATGGAGTGGAAAATATATTGTGCGTTCTGCTTGTTGTGATTATATGCCCGGCGATCTTCTAAAACTAACAGCGATTGGAAAAAGTGGCAATAAAATCGGAAGCTCATCGATGCACATCAACGGCGGCATAGTTAGTGGTTGCGACCCTCAATTTGTGAAAATCGATTAATTTGTTTTCAACATTAGGAGTTTTGTATAATTTGTCTGTGGCTGTATATAGTACACTATGTGCTTGCCTGGGGTACACTATGCTTCATATTATCATGCAAAATATATTTTTTCACTAAATAACTAAAAAACAATAACACAAAACTGGCAATTAAATCGGAAGCTCATCGATGCACATCGACGGCGACCTATTTAGCGTCGGCGATTTGTTTACAAAGTCATTGTCATGCTTCTCGGCGCACTTAACCATTGTGGCGAGTTGTTCCTGATTAGTATACCCAAGTCCCGTAGCAGGCTTTGTTAATGATGTCACTGGTGCCATTCTTGTGTAGCATTGCAAAATATATCTGATTGTGAGTTGAAAGCTAATTAAAGACTTATTCAAATTATTGTTTTTAAGTTTGAATTTTCTTGTTAATCATTATTAAAGGTATTTTATCACTGTATTTCATAGTAGTTGACACTTCAGAAACTTATGACGTAATAATTTTGGATCCAATATGCATTTTCCTCGCCTTATGCTATTGTGGCGCAGTGCCGAGTGCTTTGCGAATACTTGCTTGCCTGGGGTTAAAATCATTCCGCCCTTATTTCATTCGAGTTGGTATAGTTTGCATGTTGTTGTTATTCATGACTTATACTGATAGTCATTCATGCATCACGGATGCTTCATGGATTGCTTCACGGATCAGTTTGATCGGAAACGTCACAGAGCCTCCAAAAATGCCGCACTCGATGTAAACAATGGTAGAGAAGGACGAATTTGTCAATGACCTTCATGAAGTACACAAGGTACTTGTTTTGTATTTTTTTCCAAACTTACAACTTTGAATTTGGGAATAATATTATTTAATTCTTAAATTTAAATAAAATAATTTTAAAACCATAACGGTAGCCTAAGAAATTGTTGCAAACAAAATCAAAAGGTCATTATTTCTCTTTAAACAAATTTAGAGTCTTATGCCCGGGATATGTTCTCTCATCAATGCGTCGCATTGCGTATGTTGCGGACTGCGGACCTACAAAAATGTTATATTGTGCGTTTAAAAGTGCGGGAAAAAACGCTAAAGTGAGCTATTTTGCCCAATTATATAGGAAAGCATCAACATACCACATAAATGCGCTGAGAAACGGACCGATTGTTTTTTCTAACTCGCATATAATTAATTTGTAGTTAAATTGCGCCGCAGAGCGGCGCGAAAAATTTGAGTTTTATTCCTTGGACAACTGTATTCTTACTGTTGAAAGGCCCAGGGTCCCTTCAGATCGTCTAGGGGCCCCTCCGACATTTTCAACGCCCTTCCAACCTGTTCAGGGACTCATCTAGGATCCGCGAAGCAAAAGACATAATGTGGAGTGGGTGATATATACAAAATACAAAGAGGGCTTACTCTACAAGACAAGTTAAAATCGGAGCTTTTGGTTATATAATAACACCCTGACGAATGGTGTTACAATATACCCGAAAGCTCCGCTTTTAATATTTGTCTTGTGGAGTAAGTCCTCTTTGTGTTTAATCTTCATCTGGGATCTCTACGTGCTTTGGGCCCTTCCAGTCTGACCAGGGACCCTTCTGACCTTCCCAGAATCCTCTGCTGTGTGTCAAGGGGCCCATTCAGCCTGTTCAGAGGTCTTTCCGACCTGACCAGGGACTGCACTGGCTGCTTTGTCACCCTGCTGACATGTTCAGGGGCCCCTCCGACCTGCCCAGGGGCCCTCCAGTCTGGCTAGGAACTCATCAGGCGTGTTCAAGGGCCCTTCCGACCGGCCCAGGGACCCTTTCAGTCTAACCAGGGGCCCCTCTGACTTGCCCAGGGGCCCCTCCGATCTGCCCAGCGACTCTTCTGGTTGGACTGCGCTGGCTGCTTTGTCGCCCTGCCGACCTGCCCTGGGGCCCCTCCGTGCTGGCTAGGGGCCAATTCGGCATGTTCAAGGGTCCTTATTACCCGCACAGGGGTCCTTTCGGTCTGGTCAGGGGCCCCTCCGATCTGCTCAGGGCCCCTTTGTACTTTCCAGGAGCTCCCTGGTCTCTCCAGGGGCCCTCCAGCCTTCGAAGGGGCCCTTCCGACATGGCAAGGGACTGCGCTCGCTGCTTTGTCGCCTTGCGACATGCTCCGAGGGCCCTCCGACCTGCCCTGGGGCCCCTCCGTGCTAACTAGGGGCCCATTTGGCATGCTCAGGGGCCCTTCTGAACCTAGGGGCCCTTTTGGTCTGGTCAGGGGCCCCTCTGACCTACACAGGGGGCCTTGGAACTTCCCAGGGCCCCCTGGTCTGTCTAGGGGCCCTCCAACCTGCTCAGGGGCCTTATGACCTGGCAAGGGACTTAGCTGGCCGTTTTGTCGCCCTGCCGACATGCTCAGGGATCTCTCGAGCTGCCCAGGGACCCCTCTGTGCTGGCTAGGGGCCCATTCGACGTGTTTAGGGGGCCCTCTGACCAGTTCAAGGGCCCTTTCGGTCTGACCAGGGGCCCCTCTAACATGCACAGGGCTCTTTTGAACGTCCAATGGGCCCTCTGGTCTTTCAGAGAGAGCCCTAGTGGCCCTAAAGGGCCGCTAAAGTGCTCTAAACTCTCTAAAGACCACGCTTCGCGTGATAAAGAGCCCATGATACCGCATTTCGCGCGGTCTCGTCGGCTCTTTTCGGCGCGCTGCATGCGCCGAAAAGGGCCCTCCTGACCTCCAGGGTGGGTGGGTGTGTGTGTGGGGGGGGGGGGGGGCGCACCTCCCCCTTGGCTACGTGCCTGCCTTACTGCAATGTGTAATCAGTTGCATATCAGGGAGTAGTTGTAGACACGTGTATGCACCCGTGTGTATCTCTACCGTGAACCCGATGAACAAGCAATACACAGCATTCATGTGATGTTTTAGGGGTCAACAAGTGAGCATGCCACTCTGAAAGATGTCGCCAAACTAGGCCAACATGCTGCTTGAAATTTGAATGGCATCATAGAATGCTACTTTATTGTGCAATACTAATGACACGAACACACCATGCATAACGAGGCTGCCCATGGTTAGCACAAGATTCGGAGCTCCGCGACCTCATGGCACAGCGGGACGTGGCGAGAAAAAAAATGGAGAAAACACCTCACGGATGAAAATCACGCAATCTACAGGAGGCTGCACAACAGGGTCCGCAGTCGGCTAGTACGTGCCCGCAGGGACTTTCTGTGCAGCCAACTTACCAACAATGACTATCGTAGCTTTTGGTCTAGGTTCAATCAATTTGCAAAATGTGCTGATGCGGGGAGCGCGAACGCGGATATTAAAATCAGGGGTGAGCTAGCCGACCAGTTTAATGAGTATTTTGCAAGTGTCGGTTCCAACATCGCAAATGACCTGCAATCAAGTGTTCATTCTGACCAGTCTGAGCCGCGTCCTCCGACTGTTTGCACGTCTCGTTTTCAACTTCAGCCTGCCACTCTTCCCGAACTTTCAAAAGCAGTGAGTCAAATGAGTGATACCAGATCTGTTGGTCTTGATGAGGTTCCAATACTGGCGGTGCGGCGCTGTTTCGATGTTATTGGTCCCCCCTTGCTATATGTGATAAATATCTCCCTCATTAGTGGAGTTTTCCCTTCGAAGTGGAAAACGGCTTGCGTGGTTCCATTGCACAAGGCAGGAGATCGCAGTGTAGCTAGTAATTACCGGCCAATCTCTCTTCTGTCGATCCTGTCAAAAATAGCCGAACGCATTGTCTGTACGCAACTTAGCCATTATCTGCGAGTCAACCACATGCTTAGCGACAGCCAGTACGCTTATCGACGTGGCCATTCCACGGAGGACGCTATCCTCGACGCTGTCTCATGGGTCAATTCTAAGATCGACAATGGAATGCTAGCCTCAATTATGGCAATTGACCTGAGCAAGGCCTTCGACAGCGTAGACCATAGCCTCCTCCTGCAAAAATTATAATGGTATGGTATATCATTTCACTGGTTCGCCAGCTACCTTAGAGGACGCGAGCAGATGGTTCGTGGCGGCTCAGTGGTCCGTCCAGTGAATTATGGTGTCCCGCAGGGGTCTATCATCGGCCCTATTCTCTTCAGTCTATTTGTAAATGATATTGCGGGTTTTCTCGCTCATGGTCGACTACTATGTTATGCTGACGATACGCAGCTGCTCGATTGCTCGCCATCTGACAGTGACAGTCTGTCACAGCTAAAAATCCGCCTGGAAGAATCAGCAACATCAGTGCAACAATGGTTCAAAAATAACTCTCTGAAAATGAACGCAACAAAAACCGATTTCATCATTCTTGGAACCAAACAAAGGGTGGAAAAAGCGTCGAACTTCCAGTTTGATCTGTCTGGCACCACACTTCAGTCATCACATGCCATACAAATATTAGGAGTCACCATTGACCAGACCCTGTCCTGGGACCAGCAAATCTCTATCGTGGTGCGTCGATGCTATAGCATCCTCATCTCCCTGAACAGATTTCGGCGTCACTTCACACCAAGAGCTCTCATCACAATCATTCAAGCCCATGTATTCTCTCAAATAATTTATTGCCTTCCCGTTTGGGGTGGAGCAGCTGACTATCAATTGAATCGGATTCAAAAGGTGATTAACTTCGCAGCTCGAGTGGTCACCGGTGCAAGGCGCCGGGATCACATTACTCCAACGCTGAACGCACTGCACTGGAACCGGATCGGCGAACTAATCGAGCACCGTTACTGTATCAAGGTGTATCGAGCCCTCACAGACCAAAATACCCCATCCGCAGTAAGAGCAATGTTCACCCCCCGATCAGATGTTGCCATGCGGGACACCAGGCTGACGGACACGGCGCAACTCCACCTGCCGAGGGTACGGCTGACCGGCACTCAGCGCTCATTTGTGTACAGAGCAGTGGCCGCATGGAACACTCTTCCAACAGAGACCATGAATGCCCAAACTCTGGGGAGCTTCAAAGTGGCACTACGAAAACGAAAGCCTCATCAGTAAACTGTCATCTGTATAGCACTATGAAATGGATGTATCTTCCTGTATATTATAGGGTATTGTGCTATGTGTGAACCTATGTATATGCTGCCTAGCCTATGTAGAAGCTGTCAAACCGATGTCCCGAAAAACTATGTTCGCATGGATGGACTGGTTAATACAATACAATAATACAGTGCGATTATTGTAGCAGGATATATTGCACTCTGCAGTATCGGGCTGAGTCTGAGATGCTTGGTTAGCTGAGATGAAAGACCTCCGATGTGCTTGACCATAACAAATGAAGTAAAAGTTATCACACAAATAAAGCAAAACAGATGCAATGTAAAGTACACGACATGCGGTGCATACGCCGTGGTTGACTATACCTTACTCAGGCTATGCTTTGTTTTCACGGTACACCAATCGTCATGTCAGGTGCGGTACAGTGCGCGAATTTCATTTTCGGATATTTCTGCACATTTGAATGGGAGGGTATACGATTATTCAGTCATTTCTGGAATAAATAGTTTCACCCGTGACAAACACTGTACCGTAGCACACCAATGACGTGCGGAACAGTCTGCATTCTGGCGGCCGCCTAAGTGGGATGTTCCGCACGCCACCGATGCCCTGCGGAACAGTCTGCATTCAGGCGGCCGCCAAAGGGGATGTTCCGCATGCCACCGATGTGCTGCGGAACAGTCTGCATTCTGGCGGCCGCCTAAGTGGGATGTTCCGCACGCTACCGGTGAGCTGCGGCGCAGTCTATAGTATTCGCCGACGCCGACGAAAGCCTCTTACTGAGCTGTGATGCCATGGCTGTTCTGAGGGCAAGGGCGTTTCCAGGATTTCGCCAAGGTAACCCTCAGCCAGTTGTGGGGTCCTTGATCAATGAACATCATGAGCCCCTAGCGTCAGGGCTACATTTTGTTTTTGCTTGGGTGACTTGATTTCGAACCACCTATTCTGATCGTAGCACTTCACAAATTTTGCGGAACCCAATTCAGAGCCTGCAGCATCCCCAGCATTGCCAATGAGCAGAGAGGTTACTGATATTTATGCGATACGATGTATGGTCTTTGGTTCCTCACTCATTTGTGTGCCCATTCCTCATCCTCCTGCTGAACGTCTTGCTAGTATTCCATGTCTTACAGCGTACTGAAACCCACTAACTTGAATCGGCTCTGGCATACATCGTTCGAATTCCGACAACTAATAAAACAGCCACCCGTTATCACAAACGTCAAGAACAAACTAGCCGCGCCCGACTGTTCAGAACAGTCCGGGAGCCTTCATTGGCTGACCTTCAATGACCGGGCTCAGTCCGCCTCTGTCAGTCGTGTCAGTCGTGGCGCCGCGTCTCTGTGACGGGCTGACCCCCCCCCCCCCCCCCCGCAGCCGTACACCACGACTGACCTTCTGGCCGCATCGCATCGCACCTCTGCGACACCTCCTGTACCCACCCTACAATATTCAGCCGCCTCTGCGCGCGGCCAGATCCGAAGATATTTCCCAATCAGCTGATACGTTTACCAGGCGTCGAGCTGCAGCTCAGGAACGATATATACGTCACGTATCCCCGGTGGACGGCGAATTACGGCGCAATTGCGACGTGCGGCGGCGCGCCGGTCGGAGGCTCCGGCCGGAGGGCAGATGCAGGGTAGTGCGTCGTGGTCCGCTGGGCCCCAGGAACACTGGGATGGAGTGCGACGCGCTGGGGTTGACGGCCCGACCTGGCCTCTGTCGTCTGCTGGTCCGTATGAGGGCCTTCAACAAGTAATTATCCGATGACGGCCCGACCTGGCCTCTGTCGTCTGCTGGTCCGTATGTGGGGCCTTCAACAAGTAATTATCCGATGACGGCCCTGCCTGGCCTCTGTCGTCTGCTGGTCCGTATGAGGGGCCTTCAACAAGTAATTATCCGATGACGGCCCGACCTGGCCTCTGTCGTCTGCTGGTCCGTATGAGGGGCCTTCAACAAGTAATTATCCGATGACGGCCCGACCTGGCCTCTGTCGTCTGCTGGTCCGTATGAGGGGCCTTCAACAAGTAATGGTCCGATGACGGCCCGACCTGGCCTCTGTCGTCTGCTGGTCCGTATGTGGGGCCTTCAACAAGTAATTATCCGATGACGGCCCGACCTGGCCTCTGCCGTCTGCTGGCCCGTATGAGGGGCCTTCAACAAGTATTGGTCTGATGACGGCCCGACCTGGCCTCTGTCGTCTGCTGGTCCGTATGAGGGCCTTCAACAAGTAATTATCCGATGACGGCCCGACCTGGCCTATGTCGTCTGCTGGTCCGTATGAGGGGCCTTCAACAAGTAATGGTCCGATGACGGCCCGACCTGGCCTCTGTCGTCTGCTGGTGCGTATGAGGGGCCTTCAACAAGTAATGGTCCGATGACGGCCCGACCTGGCCTCTGTCGTCTGCTGGTCCGTATGAGGGGCCTTCAACAAGTAATGGTCCGATGACGGCCCTGCCTGGCCTCTGTCGTCTACTGGTCCGTATGAGGGGCCTTCAGCAAGTAATGGTCCGATGACGGCCCGACCTGGCCTCTGTCGTCTGCTGGTGCGTATGAGGGGCCTTCAACAAGTAATGGTCCGATGACGGCCCGACCTGGCCTCTGTCGTCTGCTGGTCCGTAGGAGGGGCCTTCAACAAGTGATGGACCGATGATGGCCCTGCCTGGCCTTTGTCGTCTGCTGGTCCGTATGAGGGCCTTCAACAAGTAATTATCCGATGACGGCCCGACCTGGCCTCTGTCGTCTGCTGGTCCGTATGAGGGCCTTCAACAAGTAATTATCCGATGACGGCCCGACCTGGCCTCTGTCGTCTGCTGGTCCGTATGTGGGGCCTTCAACAAGTAATTATCCGATGACGGCCCTGCCTGGCCTCTGTCGTCTGCTGGTCCGTATGAGGGGCCTTCAACAAGTAATTATCCGATGACGGCCCGACCTGGCCTCTGTCGTCTGCTGGTCCGTATGAGGGGCCTTCAACAAGTAATTATCCGATGACGGCCCGACCTGGCCTCTGTCGTCTGCTGGTCCGTATGAGGGGCCTTCAACAAGTAATGGTCCGATGACGGCCCGACCTGGCCTCTGTCGTCTGCTGGTCAGTATGTGGGGCCTTCAACAAGTAATTATCCGATGACGGCCCGACCTGGCCTCTGCCGTCTGCTGGCCCGTGTGAGGGGCCTTCAACAAGTATTGGTCTGATGACGGCCCGACCTGGCCTCTGTCGTCTGCTGGTCCGTATGAGGGCCTTCAACAAGTAATTATCCGATGACGGCCCGACCTGGCTTATGTCGTCTGCTGGTCCGTATGAGGGGCCTTCAACAAGTAATGGTCCGATGACGGCCCGACCTGGCCTCTGTCGTCTGCTGGTGCGCATGAGGGGCCTTCAACAAGTAATGGTCCGATGACGGCCCGACCTGGCCTCTGTCGTCTGCTGGTCCGTATGAGGGGCCTTCAACAAGTAATGGTCCGATGATGGCCCTGCCTGGCCTTTGTCGTCTGCTGGTCCGTATGAGGGCCTTCAACAAGTAATTATCCGATGACGGCCCGACCTGGCCTCTGTCGTCTGCTGGTCCGTATGAGGGGCCTTCAACAAGTAATGGTCCGATGACGGCCCGACCTGGCCTCTGTCGTCTGCTGGTCCGTATGAGGGGCCTTCAACAGGTGATGGTCCGATGACGGCCCTGCCTGGCCTCTGTCGTCTGCTGGTCCGTATGAGGGGCCTTCAACAAGTAATTATCCGATGACGGCCCGACCTGGCCTCTGTCGTCTGCTGGTCCGTATGAGGGGCCTTCAACAATTAATGGTCCGATGACGGCCCGACCTAGCCTCTGTCGTCTGCTGGTCCGTATGAGGGCCTTCAACAAGTAATTATCCGATGACACGGCCCGACCTGGCCTCTGTCGTCTGCTGGTCCGTATGAGGGGCCTTCAACAAGTAATGGTCCGATGACGGCCCTGCCTGGCCTCTGTCGTCTGCTGGTCCGTATGAGGGGCCTTCAACAAGTAATGGTCCGATGACGGCCCGGCCTGGCCTCTGTCGTCTGCTGGTCCGTATGAGGGGCCTTCAACAAGTAATGGTCCGATGACGGCCCTGCCTGGCCTCTGTCGTCTGCTGGTCCGTATGAGGGGCCTTTAACAAGTAATGGTCCGATGACGGCCCTGCCTGGCCTCTGTCGTCTGCTGGTCCGTATGAGGGCCCTTCAACAAGTAATGGTCCGATGACGGCCCGACCTGGCCTCTGTCGTCTGCTGGTCCGTATGAGGGGCCTTCAACAAGTAATGGTCCGATGACGGCCCTGCCTGGCCTCTGTCGTCTGCTGGTCCGTATGAGGGGCCTTCAACTTAGTAATGGTCCGATGGGAAGGAGTACGAGGTTCGCGGTGAAATTGTTATTTTGCTGGCATGTAATAAAACGAAGTCGCGATTTTTATCCAACACGGGTGACATCAAGCAGGGGATGGGGAGTTGGTCGATGTTTTGTCCACCGAAGGCACTCAATGGTGTCGATGAAAGGCTGTTGGCCATATCAGCGGATGATTTTCTCTCCTATAACAGTGCTGAAAGTGGCCATTACTCTTCAGCGCTCAAGAGGCTCGAAGTGGTATCCCATGCATACCTGTGGATGAAGAAAACGAGGAAGAGCTGTCAGGATGCTAATGAGGAAGTACAGGCGTACATACATTACACAACTTGCGCAGATTTCTGACGAATCCATTGAGACCATTCTGCATGAGCATTCAACATGTCCAAGCATCGCCAAATGATATCTCAGTTGCTTGATACCTGATCAAAAGCCAGTGTCAATTGGAGGTACTTCACATGATTGGCATTGGCATTAAGCTAATCTCCTTATATATATAAATGAAAACATGTGGTACATACATTTGTATTAGAATGTAGATTAGTTGCATCACTGGTTTGGCAGTAAACAACAACAGTTTGAACGCTGTTTAGACGTCCTTGTGTTATTAGTCTATGATGACTCTTTTTTTAATTTTATATAAACTTAGTCCGAATGTTTTGTATGGATGGATTTCCGAGGTCAGAACCCGCGCTAAGCAGAGCTTGTTGTGCAGGTCCTGACCTCACCACCCGATCGCGCAATTCCTGTTGGCCGGCAGAATTTGAAGACGAAAGTTTTACGTGTACGACATACCTGGACACGGTCCGCCCCGCTCACTGACGTCACCTGACCTTGAGTGCGACCGCTGCCACCGGCCGCAGGTCATCCCAGTCAGGAGCAAATAGCGAGCGCCGAAGCGACTCGAACCCGGGCTGCCACTACCGGGATAGGTCAGAAGTCCAGCGCTCTCCCGACTGAGCTACAGGGGCGGACAACCCCTGATCCTGATCCTTTGGCGGTGGTCTCACCCCCTGATCCTGTTCCTGTGTAGGCTCCAGCTTCTCGTCCTGTCCAGCCTCGGCCGGCGGGACTGGCGCAATGCTCAGGCTTCCGGTCGGCTTGCGCGACTCAAACATAATCTTCTCGAGGTGGATGAACGGCGCCTCAAACGCCAGCGAGAGCGGCAGCGCAGCGGCGAGCGTCACGATGATGATGGCCAGCACCCGGTACACCAGTCGGTAGGCATCCACGTTTATTTGTTTGTTTATTCAATTTCTAGCAGCCACAGGCCTGAGCCCAATTACGGTTGCAGTCGAGATCACACATACAGGACACACACACACATCATACAGTGCACAATATACAGGTGTCTAGAAAAGACAAAAATGCAATTACAATATAAATACAATGAGGAGCCCGATACAACAAATACGCTTTAAAAAATGGCATTCCGGCATTCATCCAATGGAAGACCCTAAGCTTCGGGCATAGGCTACGGCATGGGCTCGGAAGTGCACATGATAAAGGAAGTCAGCGTCTGGAGACCGCTGTAGGAACTAGTTGCACAGTCGGGGCAGGGGGGGGGGGGGGGCACAAAGCCGTTTTTGACCGTGTTCACTCTGCCGAAAGGCTCGTGGAAGAGACCAGTGTGTCGCGAGCGACGGGCGGGTACGAGGAGAGGAAACAGCGAGACCAGATGTGGACTGTCGATTCGGTGGCGAAACAGGTTGCGCCCCAGATGGACATTAACCAGTGAGCAGAGAGCAGTGAGAACCCCAGATAGACATTAACCACAGATGGACATTATGTCCATCTGTATGAAGCGAGCTTTGACAGTTGCATTTAACATGGTCCACTAGGGAATGGTAGTCCAAGGCAGGTGGGTGTTCGAGCCCAGCCAGATGATAAATCGATGCTGAAGACGTTCAAAGCGTGCCAGGTGGGTGATTGCGGTGCCGCACCAGGTGACGCTGGCGTAGTCGATAACGGACCGAACATGAGCGTTAAAAGCACAAAGCACGGCCTGGTGGTCGAACCTGGCTCTCTCAGGAGTCGACGGCATCCGCATACTGCACTTAAATGAATGTTTCACCTTTCTGAAAGTTGTCAAATATACGCTGGTTGTAGTACAAAATATGTAGTAAGTGCTGCAGAAAACGATGGGGATATTTTTTCTCTCCAAAAGTCACTTAACTTTATACACATTAAGTTTCTAAGTGTGGGATGATGACGTCATTATTGAGCTATAGACCGCCGCTGATTGGCTGATAAAGTGGGATTTGCTGACAAAGTGGCTGTCAGTCAATCAGCGGTGGCACTAGCCTAGACCCGATTTTGAAAATGCAAAATTCAATGCTTAAAAACGGCTAAGTTTTGGGGAAAATGACCTTAGTATTTTCGACATCTCAATAACGGCCAAAGATAATGGTTATCTCGGTTCAAAACCAATATAAAGGTGAAACATTCCCTTTAAGTAATCCGAGCATCCGGTTGGCTTTAGCCACTGTGGTGTCGACGTGTTGAGCAAAGGTCAGTTTTGCATCCAAGATGACCCCCAGGTCACGCATCTGAGCACAGCGTTCCAGTTGGTGGCCGTCTATCGTGTTGTTTGACTGAACCGGAGATGTACGAGGAGTGAATGGAATGGTCTTGCATTTAGCTGGGTTAAGTTTCAGTTTCCAAGTTTTTGACCATATGCAGAGACGGGTTAGATCTTCCTGAAGGGCGTCTACATCGTTTTGATCATGAATCTGGTGAAAATTCCGACGTCATCTGCATACACCAAACAGCCAGTTCTGATTTGATCCGGCATGTCAGCAACGTAGCAGGCAAAAATAAGTGGGCCAAGAATGCTGCCTTCCAGGACACCGGATTTTACTGGGACCCATTCAGAGTGTTTCTCGTTGAGAACAACTCGCTGGGAGCGGCAGCTAAGATATGACTCAATCCAGCTATATGCATGACCCGTGATGTTGAAAGAGTGTCGGAGCTTGAACAGTAATAGTTTGTGATTGACACTGGTGAAGGCGGATGAGTAGTCGGTGTAGATAGCGTCAGTCTGTTGTCCTTTCGAGATTGAAGTCCAGCAATGGTCTAAGAAGCAGGCGAGGTTTGAGATGCAGGAGCGGTTGGGAAGGAAGCCATGTTGGTGTGGAGGTAAGGCCGGAAGACCTGCGCGCAAGAGCCTCTCGCTGACATTTGTTTTCAAGAATTTTAGAGCCGAGGCCAGTTTTGCCAAAAAAAAACTGACGTCGGCGATTATTTTTCGGGCGAAAAACTGACGGCGAGCTTCACCAACGCTTGTTGCTTAGCTTGTTGACAAGAGCTAAAATCAACACATTTTAACTTGGATATTTTTTGGAGGTAAACTCCTCAGGGCTCAGACCAACCACTAACAGAAACATCCTTTGTTTTGTCTTGTGCCTAACCAAGTTTTTAGTGGAATTGAAACCTACCACAATACTTTCTTGCTAAAAATATGAATACCAGTAAAATTATCATTGACCCATTCCTCCCTTTCACAGAGTGGCTGTTCTCATCAGCATTATCAACTCCCTTCGGAACTTGTAGCTGGAGCCTGGAGAAACTGAAGCCAAAGTTGCATACAATTGAATTAATGCTTGTCCATTTGTTGGGTCTTCAGCTCAGCTTGAAGATTTAAACATATTCAAGAATGTGACTGATGTGATCCTAACATTGGAGCTGCAAGACGGCCAGTGTGCTTAAACCAGAGTAATTGCATACATAGTGCTTAGATACCTTATTCAGTGAACATGATCAATGATACAAAAATGATACAAAAATACATATAGTGCTTAGGTACCCTATTCAGTGAACATGATCAATGATAAAACAAAATCAAATGATAAAATAAGAGAGAAAAAAACAAAAATAATGCACCCGTCCCTGCTATTCTGCCTTATTGTTATGGCAGTAGAAGTGGTGAGGTGTGAACATTTCAGAATATATTGTGTGCTAATATCCAATCTACATTCCTACAGCCTACTGCCTAGTCTGTATGATATATTTCAGAACAAGGATGCCAGTAATTTTTCAACATAATTTGTAAATAGTCATTTCCAGAAAAAATATAGATTATGAAATATGCATACCAACAAAAACAGCAATGCTTGGTAATGTTTGAAAAGTATCAAGTCAGATGGACAACAATCTGTGACATTCTATTACTGTTGCTAAATATGCTCTGTAACTATTTGCTGACATTTAAAGGGAATGTTTCACCTTTGTATATTGGTTTTGGACTGAGATAGCCATTATCTTTGGCCGTTATTGAAATGTCGAAAATACTAAGGCCATTTTCCCCAAAACAGCTATTTTTAAGCAATTCAATTTATAGTTGCAAAATGGGGTCTAGGCCAGTGTCGCCGCTGATTGGCTGACATACTTTTTCTGCCAATCCCACTTTGTCAGCCAATCAGCGCGGTCTGTGGCTCAATAATGACGTCATCATCCCAAATTTACACACTTAATTTGTATAAAGTTAAGTGACTTTACGAGACAAACAATATCACCATCGTTTTCAGCAGCACTTATTCATATTTTCGACTATAACTAGCATATATTTGACAGCTTTCAGAAAGGTGAAACATTCCCTTTAACCTTGTTCATGACTGTGCATGTGACATATTTGATCATCATGAAAAAAACAGTGCTATTCATCCTCAAGAGAAATAAAATATAGATAATGTGTGATTGTGTTTGTACGTTGACCTCGTTTATCACCATCTACCAATAAACTTGCAGAGAGGTCATGAGCTTCAGATCATCCGTAACTGATGTAGTATAGCAGAAAGACATGCCCAAGGAATAAATTGTATTGACTGCATTGACCTATAAACCTTGGGGACTATAAAGTATAAACCCTAAAACCACAGATAAATTTGCATCACAATCAGCATGACCTTGCATCAAATCCTCCACACCCAGTCTTTACACAGGCATCCATAGGAAATGGGACCTCACTGAACAAGGCAAGGCAACTCTGTCCATCTTGTAGAAACAGGCCTGCGCACCACTATCACAGCTTCAAATAGAAGATGTTCCTGTTCTTCAGGCTTGTGCGGAAACCAAAAATGGTACTGCTCCAACGCCATGCCGCTGTCACCCTCCATCATGGTGGTGCTGTGGAGTGTGGAGACTGGAGGATGCAGCATATTCTTAAAGACAAAATTTATAACCTCTGCTAGCATTTGTCCAAATCAAATGTTACAATCATTGAGCAGACTGTCAGCCAGTGTGTGAACTGAAGTTGGTACCTACACATGGCTATGCTTAGTATATTATTTAACCCTAAAACTGTCTGCAATTGGGGTGAAATGATGAAGTACTGGTATTAGTTCAGTAATTCACCTCACCAGTTTATGGTGTTCTTGAGGTCCCCCAGAAGAAGAGTAGTCAGCTGACAATAATAATAAGACAGACTGAAAGATGGGTTATCTTTGAATGTCTACAAGATGGTCTGGTGGTGGTGGGGAGGGGGGGGGGGCACCTCCCCTGTAGAGCCACGGTGCATCGAGCGAATGTGAGCAGAGCGTTCTAAACGTGAGTCCCTGCGACCATAATTGCTGTAAAGGTTATGTCAGGTTTTATTATTTATCGTTTTTGGTGATGGTGATGCTTTGGTATTACAGGTACACTTTTCTGTCTGTCATAATAATGCTCTCTTCTATTAGGGACCTCAATAACACCATTAACTGGGGAGGTGAATTACTTAATTATTACCAGAGAAATGTAGGTAGGTACATACATATTTGTTTTGTAGAAGAAATCCAAAGTTCTCTTCTCTTGCACGTTCTTCTACACCAATGTTATGTGAGTGATGAGTTGCAACTAGTTTCCAATGATTTTCATTGAATTTCCAATGACAATGCAACCAATGATTTACATGTTTGACCTACTCAGTACAAAATCAACAACAATTATCACTTATAAGCCTCTACAAACACAATCACCAACACTCCACTGGGTTTACATTTCTTTTACATTTATGTTATAAGCCTTTAAATATTAATTTACTAAGAATTAAAATCTTAACTAAACCCAGTTCAACTTCAATGGAGATGTGTAAACAATCTATCAAAACAATACCGTGTTTCGCTAGCGCCGGCGTTGCCGACAGAGGTATTTTGACCAATCAGACACAGCCATTTCTGCTGCTAAAACTCGTCTGTCAGAGATTAGTGTTATATCGTAATCGTATCGTTATTGGTGTGGACGTCATCAATATCAGCTGCTTGCGTTTATACAAAAATAGCAGCCGGCGCCGTCAGTTTTTTTTTTCGTTTGTGAAACCCGGCTCATGTCTGCAGTTTTTTTTAGCGGCGATTATTTTTTTTCTGCATGCGGTGATTATTTTTTGGTAAAACTGGCCTCAGATCGGAAGGAGTGAGACAGGTTGATAGTTCTCGGGAAGCTTTCTGGAACCCTTATTAAACACGGGACTCACGTTGTTCTGCTTCCACACGGTTGGAAAGGTGCCAGTGCGCACGGACAGGCGGCAAATCCTATCAATCGGCACAGCCAGCTCGTCGGCGCATTCCTTCAAAATTATGCCACTCAGTGCGTCAGGGCCGCAGGACTTGTGCGCACAGAGTTCACGTAACATCAGCGAAATGCGACCAACAGGAACGATACAACTATCCAAGCCGGGCAAATTTAAAACAGGAGCATCGGGCATGACATGAACAGTGGGATCGCAGAACTTACGAGAGAAACACTGATTGAAGCAGTTCACCCGGGCCACATCCTCCTTTACTCACGACCGTCACATTCCAGCACAGGCGATACGCGAGACGATGACTTCAACGCCTTTACAAACGACCAGTACCGCTTGGGATTATCCTTGAAGTCCCGGACTAGACTAAGTAGATATTGACGATACTTTAAAGGAAATAGTTCACCTTCAACATTAGTTTTAAACTGATATAGCAGTTTTGTAGCCCGTGTTGGGAAACCCCTATCTGCAAGTTTTCTTGACTGAAAAGACTCTTCAGCCGATTTTTTTTTGGGCGAAGGAATGCGGTGCTGGCGAAAGAATGTGGTGCTGGATCTAGCCCGGGCAGAGACTATACCATCAGACAATCAGCTTGCAGCTGGTGCTAGCAAGCGAACTGCTGGCCGCCGGTTGGCACATCTCTAATGCGAGTCTATCCTTACGCGACTACTTTCGAATCTGATTGGCTGAGCCATTTTTTTTAATTCGCGTGACGTCAGGACTCTGACTCAGAGAGTGTGCATATAGTTTTGATCAACAATAATAATTTACGACCTTCTGTCCTGAATCGGCGCGATATAAGGCCATTTTTGACAATATAAAAACAAATTGTATACACATATAATCAAATCGTGTTTGGGAATACAAATTTCAATGTTAACTATTTCCTTTAAAGGGAAATAATGACCTTTTGATTTTGTTAGCAACAATTTCTTAGGCTACCGTTATGGTTTTAAAATTATTTTATTTAAATTTAAGAATTAAATAAAATTATTCCCAAATTCAAAGTTGTAAGTTTGGAAAAAAATACAAAACAAGTACCTTGTGTACTTCATGAAGGTTATTGACAAATTCGTCCTTCCCTACCATTGTTTACATCGAGTGCGGCATTTTTGGAGGCTCTGTGACGTTTCCGATCAAACTTATCCGTGAAGCAATCCGTTAAGCATCCGTGATGCATGACTGACTATCAGTATAAGTCATGAATAACAACAACATGCAAACTATACCAACTCGAATGAAATAAAGGCGGAATGATTTGAACCCCAATCAAGCAAGTATTCGCAAAGCACTCGGCACTGCGCCACAATAGTAAAAGGCTAGGGAAATGCATATTGGATACAATATTATTACGTCACAAGTTTCTGAAGTGTCATCTACTATGAAATACAGCGATAAAATACCTTTAATAATGATTAACAAGAAAATTCAAATATAGAAAAAATTGAAAAGTCTTTAATTAGCTTTCAACTCAAAATCAGATATATTTTGCAATGCTACACAAGAATGGCACCAGTGACGTTATTAACGAAGCTTGCTACGGGACTTGGGTATAGTAATCAGGAACAACTCGCCACAAATGGTTAAGTGCGCCGAGAAGCATGACAATGACTTCGTAAACAAATCGCCGACGCTAAATAGGTCGCCGTCGATGTGCATCGATGAGCTTCCGATTGAATTGCCAGTTTTGTGTTATTGTTTGTTTGTTTTTTTGGGAAAAATTATTATTTTTCATGATAATATAAAGCATAGTGTTACATACAGCCACAGACAAATTATACAAAACTTCTAATGTTGAAAACAAATGAATCGATTTTCACAAATTGAGGGTCGCAACCACTAACTATGCCGCCGTTGATGTGCATCGATGAGCTTCCGATTTTATTGCCACTTTTTTCAATCGCTGTTAGTTTTAGAAGATCGCCGGGAATATAATCACAACAAGCAGAACGCACAATATATGTTCCACTCCATTGCGTAAAAAAGCAATACGGGAAAAGCCCGCAGTTTGATGAGGACCAAAAGTACTTGCAAGTACCGATCGTTAAAAAGTGTGGAACGCTTATCAACTATAATTTTAAATATCTTTCGGTAGGAAAGTTTTCATGCAAAATGTAATGAATTTACAATATATTTTGGTGTCGTCTGGCGATTTCAAGTGCTAACTCCATTTTTGTGGGAAAAGGTCATTATTTCCCTTTAAGTCAGCTTGCAGTTTGAAATTTATTCTCGCTCTGGCGTGCACGGCAGTGTTCTCGTTGGTGGGCCTAGCCTTCCTGCGTTTAAAAGCGCGCTCTTTCTCGCGCAGGAGATCACGCACTGATCGGTCAAACCTAGGGGGAACTTGTGCCGAAGCTCAATCATCGGTATATGATCGTTGATCGCCGCAAACACAATATCATAGAGAGGGTCACTGCGGTGTCAACGTCGAAGTTGTCCAGCAAGTCCCATGGAAGGAGGAACAGCGTAGTACGCAAGCCAGCAAAGTCGGCGCGCCTATCATTATTATACCCCTTTGATCTCGTGGCTCGAGGAGCCAGTGGTCACAGTGAACTCAGTCGACACGGCCAGGCGATCCGAGGTAAACACCCTGTCGCGGACCTCGGAATCAGCAGTACCGCCGTACGAGATCGCAAGGTCCAGAGTGTTCACGCCACGAGTTGCAGACGACACCGACTGCGTTGCTTAGCACTCGTTAACGACGTCGATGAACGTCAGCGCTCTGGCAGTCCTCCTCCGGATCACGAGCTCAGTGTCTCCGGGCCAGGGAACCTCTGGCAGGTTAAAGGCGCCCACCAGCACAAACGGATGGTCAGTCCGGCGCAGAGTTCGCATCAGCTCCGCTATCTTGTCCACGTCGCTGTCGACGTCCGGTGGACGGTAGCAGGAGCGACCAGCACCGGCCGGACAGTCCCGATCTGAACCACCAGAACCTCACAGTCCGGCTCCAGGTCTGGCCGGTGGACAGGCGACCAGCTACTCTTGGCGGCGCAGGCCACACCGCCGCCCCGGCCATCCCGGTCTCTCCGATACCAGATATGTTCCGGGAGCCCTAGCTGCAGCTCGGAATCTGAAACCAGCGGCCCCAACCAGGTCTCCGTCAACGCGATGGTGTCGAAGCCGGCGAGCTCTCCAGCGTGTGAGCGAAGGGTGCCGAGTTTATTGTTGACGCTGCACACGTGCTGGCAGAGGACGCGGAACGTGCGTGCCGGACCGGGGTTTAGCTCGACGTCCCCAGACAGCAGGCAGCTCATCAGTAGCCAGCAGCAGCCAACCGGCTTGACGGGCTCACGTCGATGGAAGAGATGCGTCCAGGGACCACCCTTCGCGAACCCCGGCATAGGAGCAGGAGATCCGTGAACCCAGTAGGTAATGTTGCATATGAAGAGACGCATATCAGCAAAACAAACACAGTATTGCGAGTTGCACGTCTCTGTGTTCATTATATAAAGAGTCATTAGCAAAAACGTGCTAAAGTGCTTCGACACTCCGCTGCTCCGAAAGGATTCCTCAGCTGACTTTGCATCGCAACATTGCACCTGGGTCAAGAGTGAGCTAAAATAACATGATTCTGCAAGAATTAGCCTGCTCTAGGTATTTCATATCCTCTGAATAGGAAGCATTTATATATTTTCCCATTGACTTGTAATGGGTAGGTCACGAAATTGCCCTGCCCTTTGGTCACCGATATACAAATATCCGAGTTAGACGAATTGTCGATACCTATGCTCTGATTAACTTCTGTGAGTTTCAAATCGTTCGATTATCCCCCGTGACTATGACACGATCGCAACTATTTTTGGAGGTAAGATCACTCGACGTGACCTGGTGACCTGACCTGAGATGACCCGAGGCAAAACATACACAATTTATGGATAATTGATGCCCGAAGACCTATGCCAGTGCCTTGGACTGTTCTTGAATGCATGGATGTTGACTCCGCCATTGAGTTATTCTATGATTTTGTATTCGCCGCTGTAAGTGATCACATACTCATGACAGAGTTACGTCAGAAATTCCCACCGTGGTTTAGTCGCACTGTTCGTGATCTCCTGCGTGAGAAAGAACAGGCCCACAAGCGCAAGAAGGCAGATCCCTCCGCTGCGAACACAGAGGAGCACGCGAGGGCTCCTTCGAGAGCATCCGAATTTAAACGTGCTGCTAGCGCTAGTTATCGCGACTACCTGATGGGTCTTGTGGAAGACTTCAAGGAGAACCCAAAGCGATACTGGACCTGTATTAAATCTTTGAAGTCCAGTGGTCATGTGTCTCCCGTTTTGGAGTGCGATGGCTTAGTAGTGAAAGACGCAGTGGCCGGGGCGAATCACTTTAGCACATGTTTCTCGAGAAAAAAAAATGCAGCGCTCCGTACACCGACGCACTGCCGGACGCTCCTGTTCTTAACGCCCCGGGTTTGTCTACTTTTAATGTCCCACCTGGTCGTGTGGCACAGCTCCTGCGTGAGCTAAGCCCACACAAGGCCTGCGGCCCCGATGGCATCAGTGCTAGGATTTTAAGTGAATGTGCGGAAGAACTTGCGATCCCTGTCGACATCATCTGTTGATTGTCAGTGCGCTCCGGGGTGTTTCCGTCACCTTGGAAGCGGGCCAACATCATTCCTGTTTTCAAAAAGGCTCTAAAAAGCTTCCAGACAACTACAGACCAGTCTCATTATTAGCGCTTTGCTCTACAATTCTGGAGAAGGTAGTGTGCGAGGGCCTGCTTCAAGCATGCCTTCCAGCACTGCCTTCTTCTCAGCACGGTTTTCTTCCAAAACGCTCATGCGTTAGCAACTTGGCTTGCTTTTTGGAACACTGCTGGACCTCACTGACAAAGGGATCGCAAACAGACGCCATCTATACCGATTATTCTTCCGCTTTTACGAGTGTGAGTCATAGGCTACTTTTACACAAGCTCAAGTGCTCTTTTAACATCTCAGGACTTGCACTCAGCTGGATTGAGTCTTACCAACGATCCCAGCGGGTCATTCTCGATGGGAAGCATTCTGACTGGGCAGCGGTACTATCCGGAGTCCCTGAAGGCAGAATTTTAGGCCCAATTCTGTTCACTTGCTATGTCGCTGACCTTCCCAAACACATCGAAACATCGTGTCTGTCATATGCAGACGATGTCAAAATTTGCAATCAAATTAGTTCCCCAGAGGACGCTCATTCCCTCCAGGCCGACTTAGACCGCCTCAACTTGTGGTCCAAAACTTGGCGTTTGAAACTCAACCCCCAGCTAAGTGCAAGACGATCACTTTTACCCTGCGCTCATCGCCTTTTATTGTCTCTTACGTGCTGGATGGTCACCAGCTTAAGCGATGTGTGTGCAT
The DNA here is from genome assembly GCA_036785665.1 of Chirona hameri. Lineage (NCBI taxonomy): Eukaryota > Metazoa > Arthropoda > Thecostraca > Balanomorpha > Balanidae > Chirona > Chirona hameri. Next base: position 30,378 of record JAXIVJ010014971.1, read on the forward strand.
GCGTGACCTTGGCGTCATTTTAGACGCAGTGCTCACATTTGCAGACCACGTAGACGCCACCGTCTCCAAGACTAACCGAATGCTAGGGCTGCTCATGAGGAACATGCAGATGTCCGTCCGCGCACACAGAACGCGATTTGACCATACCGCAGCCCTTGCCGCTTACAAGGCACACGTGAGGTCGATAATGGAATACGGTAGCTTAATCTGGTCCGGCGCTGCAGTCACCCACCTACGTAGACTCGAGCGCCTACAACACCGATTCCTGATGTGGCTGGGATCAAAGACGCAAGCAACATGCCCACCACTCGACTACAAATCACTGCTTAAACGATTCGGCTGCGCATCTGTCAGGTCGCGTTTTACTCAGATGGATCTTATGTTTATGTGTTCAGTGTTTGGTGGCCGCCTGGACTGCGCCGAACTTGTGGGAATGTTTCCCGTTATCGGCACCAGGCCGACGCACGCGGTGCCCTGAGCTCTTCCACGTACCTCGTGGAAGTGGGAGAGTGGAATGCGTGGTGAAGAGGGGCTTCCTGGTTCGTCCACCACAACTGTTTAACTCCCTCACAGGCAGCAGCCCTCAGAGTGATTTATTTCTTGCGTCGCGCTCTCTTCGTTCAGATATCTTGAAATTCGCTGATGATCAGGGCACTTACGCAGGCTAGAGGTAGCTACTGCAAGCCACATCTCCTTATGTGGTTAGTCATGTTTTTTTAACTTTTAGGTCTTTTGCCTCCACCAGCGCTTTCATTTAATTTAATTTTTACTTTTACCAGCGCTTTTAATGGCTACTTTATGCTATTGTTTTTTACGGTACAGTGTGGTGTTGTGCTTTTGCATTTTGTACTGTGCAGGCCAGTGTTTCGTGTGGACTCGCGTTATCTGTGAATGTTTTAATTTATCCTAGTCTGACTGCAACCGTAACTGGGCTCTGTGCCTGTGGTTGTTTTGCTGCAATACAATACAATGCCAATTTTGGTGGCGCTGTACGCCGCCGTTTTCCCGCTATTCCCGAAAACATCAGGGAGAGTCAAAATGACCCACACCAGGGCGAAGATTAATCGGTGGCAGCGTGTTTGGCTTAGGAAGAAAGCCTTGCATCGTGATCTCACGGAAATGCCAGTAGCGATAACTCAGTAATTGTTCCATCAAGGGAGCTGAAACTTGCCACAACGTGATTCAGCACCTCATATACCCACATAGGCATATGAGCAGGGGGTGTGGGGGGGGGGGGGGGCGCATGGCCCCTCACTTTTCTGCCATTTTTTTGTTGCTAAAATATTGTGTTTTGGTCGGTGATTGTTTATGGCAAAGGGTTCGCAAACTGCCAAGACCCGAATCCGCAAATAAATATTGCATAGTGGCATAGCTCCTATTTGGTTTCTCTCAATACGAGATCAAAGTTTCACTGCTCCCCTCCCCAATTTTTCCTATTAAAACCAATGACAACGGATTTTCATCAAACCTGAAATGCAGTGTGCTTTGGCCCTGTCGATCTGTCTTGGAATACCCAATGCCTGAAAATACCCTCTCAGACCGTCTGAAGGCCGCTTTCAGACCGGCATAAGCTATAGGGTTTAAAAGCCCCAAAAAGTTAAAAACCAAGCCTCAGGTGTAAAAATGCCCTTTCAAATCAGCGTAGGGCCCCTCACACCGACCGAGGGCGCTTTCAGACCAACCGGGAGCCCTTTTTCCAAGTTGCCACTCCCCAAAGGTCAGGGCTGTGACCCCCTGCCCCCTGGCACCAGTTGCCCACAGTGTACGATTTTGTTCCTTCGGGTCATATCCGGTCAGGTCACCAGGTCAGTGGTCACATCAAGTGACAGCACCTCCAAATAAGTTTGTGGTCTTGCCAAATTCAGTGTTTGACCGAGCGTTTTGAAAGTCAAGGAATTCATCAGGGCACAAGTATGTATGTACCTCCAGTGCTGCTGCTGCAGGTTAATTTTGATGATGTTAGACAGTTTTGTCCTTGATCTCCACTATGATATGTATTCGTTTACATTACAAACATCTCGTGCCCTATAATTACCCTTGATTTGTTATGATAATGAACCTGACAAAATTTCTAAATTTTCAGTAGTGATCCTGATATAGCTATAACAATACGAGCTACCAGTCTTGGAGATTTACATTCCTGGTGCTAAAGTTCTCATCTCATGATGATGATGCTATTCTCATGATGCTAAAGCACATCTACCAACAATGCTGCATGCTTTTGTTTTCTTCCATGAAGGACCGCACAGATAAACAACGCCGAGACACCTTATCACCGAGCGGGTCGAAGCACCCGTGAGGTTTCTCGTCAACTTACAAGACAAATTGATATTTGCCCCGGCCCGAACCGGCCGTACAGACGCTTTTCGGAAGCTAATAACTTTGCAACCACTGATCCGATTGAAATCGGGTTTACACCATTGGATAAGGACTATAAAATCAATTGTGATTTTCGTATGGTGGGTTCTAATAGGGGTGGTACCACAGTGCATGGCACACACAAACGTCGAAAAGAACAGAAATCAAGGGGTT
>JAXIVJ010014972.1:0-32906 GCA_036785665.1 Chirona hameri
CTCGCCTCGTCCAGCCGGGCCTGGAGGTCGGTGCGGGTGGATCGCCGCAGACTGGAGCACACTTGTCGTTTCATGACGACCCACACCTGCTCGATAGCGTTCAGTTCCGGGTGCCGGCGGGCAGGCGGACCACTTCGTGGCCTCAGTCGCGGATTAAATTGTCCACCAAGTCTGGGGCTGGGTCCTGTGCTGCTGACTGAGCTGTGGCAGCTCGGGCCTCGTGGCTTCAGCAGGGAAGGGGACCCTGCACTTGACGAGTCAGTTGACGATGTCGGCCTTCCTCGTGGAGGAGGTTGGACAGCGACTGTCTTCGGCCAGCTGGCTATGGTACGGCGCATTATCCAGGACAAGCACCGATGGCTCTTCGAGTGACGGCAGCCAGCAGATGAATAGGTCAGCATTCATCTCGATGTGGTAGCCGCCACTCTTATGTCTGGCTGTGAAGCACAGATAGAGCTGTCCTCGACGAAGCCATCCTCCGTCCCGGCCGCCACCACGACGAACCTCTCTCCATATCTGGTGGGACCTGACGGCTGTACGAGGCGCTCGTGGCGGGCTGGGTGCTGTCCAGTGTCCACCCACTCCAGTGAGTGGTCCATTCTCGTCGTAAACCACGTCTCGTCGTGATAGACGGTCTGGCGCCCGTCATCCCGAAAGCGCTGGAGTGCTCTTAGCGCCTTAACTCGTCGGCACGCGACATCCAAAAAATCCTTCCTGACTTGCATTTTCTTTTTGAAGTCTTATATCGAAATTCCATGTCGTGCAGGAGTCGCCAAACAGATGTTTCGAAGGTGCCTCTGTGTAGGATGTCCGACGATCGCAGGTCTTCTGTCAATTTTTGGACCGTGAGGAACTCCTTGGCAGCGAACTTGGCATTGCTAAATCGTCGTACGGCGCCAGTGGCGAAGTTGTCCAAACCGGGAGTAGAACTGGTCGGCTCGGGTGGTGTCGCTGGACGTGACACTAATGTTGCGCTGGACCAACTGCCGGGTCAACCTCGTTGTCATGCACAGCACTTCCGCCGCCGCTCGCTCATATACGGCCTGAAACAAAGGCACATAAATAGCGCAGTGTTATCTATTGTGTGCATACGGGTCTCACAATGCAAAGCGCCATGCATACATGCACATTGCACAAGTCCTGAAACGCCAACAAAACATAATTGAAAAATGGATACTTACCTGTCAACAGTGATGGCCTACGCTACGCTACGCTACGGAATTACGCTACGCTACGTTTAGTTTTTGGGCCAAAGCTACACTACCGAATTACGTTACGTTATATTTTGTTACGTTACCGATTACGCTATTTCGTATTAAACGTAGCTTGGAATGTATCGTACTACGATACACAAGATATCAGGATTATAATCAACAGTAGGTAACGGGGATTTCTTTTTCATCCATATTTCTAACTTTGCCTATCAACCAGTCGTCATGCATTTATTTCGTGACAGACAGTTGCGAAGGTATTCGTAACACAAAGCATCATCATTAGTGAAAATAATTGGTGCAAAGGCCCATAGCTAACTTATATCCAGACACAGCGGCCGGTGGCAGCAGTCGCGTTCAGGGTCAGGTGACGCCAGAGGTCGGGCGGACTTTGTCCATGTATGTCCGGGCACGTACAACTTTCGCTTCTAAATCCCGCTGGTTACAAGGAATTGCGAGGTCTGATGAAGTGGTCTGGGGCTGAACAATATAATCTCTGCTTAGCGCGGGACCTGACCTCGTCCACTCAAAATATTCGGACTATATTTATCAAATAAAACATATTTAAAACTGTATTTTAAAGTATTTAAGTATTTCAAACTGTATTTAAGTATTTCAAAGTATATAAGTATTTCGAAGTATTTCAAAGTATTTAAGTGTTTCAAAGTATATAAGTATTTCAAAGTATTTCAAAGTATTATAAAGTATTTCGAAGTATTATAAAGTATTTCGAAGTATTATTAAGTATTTCAAAATATTTTCAAAGTATTTCAAACTGATAAAGATTTCCGGGGGCGATGTTGGAGATATGCTACGAAATACCTTGCTACGAAACACCAGTTACATTATTAAAATATTTTTCGGTAGTACGCTACGAAATGCTTCGATTACGTTACGGAACGTATTCTTGAGCTACGGGCTACCAAAAACCATATACTGTAGCGTAACGTAGGCCATCACTGCCTGTCAATACTAACTTTACCGTTTACCGAGCAGATCTTAACGTTACGAGTCAATATTAGCCCCGTTTACATAGCAATTTCAAAATAGTGGAACATTGTCCACTAATTGTGGAACATCTTCCATTAAGCTCGTTTGAGTAGATGTCACCACTACACCAGACTGAGATTTGGTCCAATTTGCTCAAACATAGTGTAAGAGTGATCTTGGTTCCTTTTAATTCGAAATCGTGCTTTATAGGTACTGTTAACGGCACAAACATCCAGAGCGGAGTATTTTTTCTTCCGACATTTTGACCTTCAATTGGTAGCGTAGCAGCTTTTGCGAAGACTGCTACGCTTCCATATGCGCAACCGATTTACTTTTTTCCGACGGCAGTTGCCGCTTTTTCGCGAATAAGAACTAGAGCTGCAAGATCTCCGGAAAGTAGCATACCGGTACCATACAACAACACAACTAATAGCACAATGTTCCACCAATATACCGGCGCTGTCATTAGTATTTGTCGCACATATGTTCGTATGCCGCATAGTGCATGCTGCAGGCATCTAAAAATTGCTTGCGGTGCCTAAAAATGACCAGCAGTGTCGTGCACTGTTCCGTAAGTCATGCAGCTCGAAACGTGGGAGGAGCTTATTTTAGCCAAGTTAGCGGGCACTTATTTTCGCGACCAGCACCTGACGTGAATTCTGTATAATACCACGGAAACAGCACCAACAAAGGCAATACCTAGGCTGCAACAACCATACGACCAATGTGATACATAACAGCAGACGGTAAATTGGCACACTGGCGCCGTAATCGTGATCATGTGATGGTGAAATAAACCTTCATGCTCCACTATTAGTGGACAATGTTCCACTGTTTTGAAATTGCTATGTAAACGGGGCTAAGTACCCTAAATTTTGATTTTTTGTTTACAGACTATATGGACAAAAATTGGCGCCAGGGCTGAAATAGACTGTGCGAAAATTTGATTCCGATTCGGCTATTCCTTAAAAGAAGCTGTTCACCTTTAAAAATGCTAAAAATAGATCAGACATGATTGAGAGAGGCTAGAAATGAATTGGCATGTCAATCATCAAAATAAGCCAATCCATCAAGAAGCCATCAAAATATATAGGAACGCGGAAAAGGCAAATTATAATGTCAGTTATTTGGTTCCAATTCATATTTTTTTCTCTCCTCTGAATGGAGTGATTTAATGCGAAATCAGATTGCTAGGAAGCACGCAATGTCATCGTGGCGACATCTGCAAGTGCGTAACGTATAATTTCACCAAGAATATTGCTGAGAAAAGTGTTTATAGATGATTTTAGCGACATATCTCTCAAAGTTCATTCGTGCAATGAAGGGAATAAGGTACTGAAACAGCATGTTCTTGTCCAGCGCTATATATTTCAATGTTTATCATACTTATTCCCCAAGCCATACGTCATCGTTACGTCATAATCATACGTCAAATCAGCCAATCATCGATGGGAGACACGATGCATACTCGATCCGGCTTCTAGGACTCCGGTAAACCAATTTTAATTAATTAAGGGGTTTCTATGAAGATGTGAAACCTTCTCAAGTCAATTTTCGAGTATGGAGAACAGCTTGGCTATCTTAACTAAAAACCCCATTGACGATGTGAACTGTTCCCTTTAAGAAGTTATCGCCAAAAAACGGGGTCTCACGGGGTCTGAGATCCATAGTAGTTGTGACCCTGACCATGCACCTTCGATAAGACCCTTCCAATATTCGTTACATGTTTATTGTTTGTCTTATGTTTATTATATTTTTTCCGAAAGTGACAGCGTAAAAAAGTTTCTATCTAGCACGAGTAAACTGAACCATCTTGAATTAAATGATGGGAGTCAATTACATATTTTACGAAACTGTTTGAAATTGTCCAATTTCATGGTCCTCATCATCTAAAAACGACAAGGATCCTATTTCAAATGAAGGATAAGGGTACAATGTTTATTTTTTATTTTTGAATGTTAGATTCGATATTTGCAATCAGCTAAAAATGCACATTAAAAAATTGGTCGAGGTTAAGATTTCAGAGACCATTAAAAACCAGACATCATACTTCGATGTGATGCCACGTCAGGTCATGTCGGATCAAAAGTGTAGTCATTATGTTCAGGTGTGGTGAGGCGCAATGCTAAATAGTTTAAGCGAATTAATCATTCGTACAAAATTACTGTTGATACACTGAAATCGCGTGTTCCAATGCAAAGAAGCACGCTGCATGCAATAGGCTCTGCTTGCCAATGGACTTCGAGCCCAGATATTCTCCCACAATTATTTTCATAAAGGAAAAAAATAGACCTCCAAAAATAGCTGGAGCATCAAATGAGTTTGGCCGTGAGCGACCTTGGTCATGTTTGCTATATCACGTGCACTATTAGTGTTGGAATTTCAAATGTCAAACTATCGCGGAAAACACCTTGTTGGCACGGTACTGAACGCCAACCCAAACCAAAACCTGTTCAAACCACCAGGACGTTACCAACACATGGTGGATGGAAACTTTTCACAGATAACTATCCGATTTTGAACACTTCTTTGATTAACGTCTCAGCTGCCGAACTAAAATCATTCAACATTTCACCATTTCACTAAAGAACACCTCACAATACATCGTTTAAAATTGATTCGCAATTGTTTATGCCAGTAAGGCGCCGTAGTTGGCGATGAACGAGCGAGCGCGAAATAAATGGATGGTGAATTTCAACGCGATCGGGCAAGTAGTTTCTGATATACGAGAAAAAAAATGTGAGGACGTGCGCACCTGCAGAGGCACCTGCAGACCCCTGACTTGTGGGAAAGTGGCGTCTAAGAGGTCCCTAATTACACGCCAAATTTGAGCACAACCGGCGCAGCCATTCCTGAGATATATAATAGGGGTAAGCACGTGCGCACGTGCAGAGGCACCCACCCCTGACTTGTGGGAAACTGGCGGCTTAGAGGTCCCTAACCACACACCAAATTAGAACACAATCGGCTCAGCCGTTCCTGAGATATAGAATAGGGGTGTGCACGTGCGCACGTGCCCTTCCCTGACTTGTGGGAAACTGGCGTCTGAGAGGTCCCTAACCACACACCAAATTTGAACACAATCGGCTAAGCTGTTCCTGAGATATAGAATAGGGATGTGCACGTGCGCACGTGCAGAGGCATCCACCCCTGACTTGTGGGAAGGCGGTGGTTGAGGGTTCCTAACCACACACACAATTTGCACACAATCGGCCCATAACACATGGGTGTACCACATAGGTGTACCACTTCCATTCTGGAGGTCAAGGTACAGGGTCTTTCTCTATAGAAGTGCACTTTTTAATTTGCTCATTTAGGGCATGTAACAATGGATTATTATAGGTAAAATTGGTATAATCTGGTCGAGTACAACTGGACATTTTGGTATTTGGTCATTTTAACGTCGTCTGTCGCATGCGAACATGCTTTTGAAAACTGTCCTATCCAATGTCAAACTCGACCTTGCATGATTTCACGTTACAAATCGTCGGGAAGGATGTTCCCAAGACAGACTGGTTATTGCTCCGACACTGATTGAATCGATTGGAATCGTTCGATCAAAATTCCTTGAATAAAAGTAATTGATTTACTACCAGATCTTTTGATTCATGGATCGTGATTGAATCAAACCCCGCATCAAATCAAGGCTGATTGAATGCAAATATTTAAAGATTCTTAACAATTCAAACACACCGGTAAATTGTGTAAATATGTACATGCAGTCCCTGTGGCTACATTCATTCATACTGAAATAGTATTGCTGTAACAATGTTTTAATGATCATATATATGTATGTTTCCATTTGTATTGATTTGACATAAATCCACCACTTATATTTAAATGTTGAATCAAACGTGAATCGATTAAAATATTTTGTTTCATTCTTTGAATTGGAAAGAATCAACTCTCAAAATTTTCCCGTGAATCGAACGGTGATTGAATCATTCAGATTCCAAAATGAATCATGATTGAATCGTTCCAAAAAAGTTGAATCAATAACCAGTCTGGCCCAAGATAGGCACATTCGCACGTGAATTATGAGCCAATGGCACGTGCATAACGTATTTTTATTCTGGTAAGAAAATGTTGCGGCAAAATCAGCAATCGCAAAGCAGCATCCAGCCAATCCAGCTATTGCGATGGCTCCGTTCTCTCCTCGCCGAGCTCAGCGTAAAAAGCGATCGGGTCATCAGTCGCCTCACTGCCCAGTGCCCACCCCTAGCCCATCAAGAGTCCCGACCTCTCGCCCTTGGACTACTGGTCCTGGGACGTCGCTATGGCCGACCTACAGAAGACATCACCAGCATCACTGAGGGACCTGAAGGCGATGGTGGAGGACCTTTCTGAGTCAGTCGAGGAGGAAGAAGTGAGCCGAGCTGTGCGGCACCTGCGCTGCCGAGCAAAGGCCTGTGTGTACCTGCAGGGGGCTCCCTTCGAATATCAGCCGGCCAAACTGAGGAAGCAGTTCGGTGGAAATTAGTAAACAACCACCGACAATGAACGTTCACGAATACAATGACAAAATACAGTCCTCATGTGTAAAAAAATGGGTTTAACAAATACGAAATTGGCGTGCCTTCACACAAAACAAAATATAACTGCCAAATCCGACGAAATCAAGTTTGCATTGGATAGCAATGTTTCGAAAAGCATGTTCGCATGCGACAGACGCCGTTTAAAATGACCAAATACCAAAATGTCCAGTTGTACTCGACAAGATGATACCAATTTTATCTATAATAATCCATTGTACATGCCATAAATGAGCAAATTAAGAAGTACACTTCTAGAGAAAGACCCTGTAGGTCCAGGGAAATAGTTTGGTCTAGAGGAGCAAAACGTTACGTCAAGCTCCTGATTAATCTGATTAACAATCACCAGAGGAATGTGAGCGTCCCGCCCAAGCATTCTATGAAAATGAGGCGTATGCATATACCTATATGATTGTCTACAGATGATTTCATGACTGGCATCGGTCCTGGTCAACTGAAGAGTCATGTTGCAGTGATGTCAGACTGTCGTAACCATCCTTTCAGCTCGTGAATGTTAATTGGCCAACTATGTGTACTAGAGTGTTTTTGTTTTTGCAGGTGATGTCAGAAACAAATTGGATTTCATGCTGCTCCGGTTTCATTACGGATTCTAAGGAAATATCACTTTTTAGTTTTCTCAGTTTCGACCAATTAGTGCCGTTTCAGCCGTGCACATGTTCACTGGCCTCTCCAAACCAGTGAGTTCAAGCGCCGGCCGCCAGATGGCACTATCGGATGCAATCTAGGAAATGCTGGCTATCCTTTTGAAGCTTACTTTTATAACCAACATATTTTTAGAAAATATTGCTTCAAAACATTGGAAACCATGGATGATGTTGATTTTAAGCTGTCCGGAAGCTCCAGCTTTAAGCACAAAGTATTGCGCTGCCGGGTCGAATATTTTTGTATCGTGGCGATTGGAAAACGCTGAAGTTTGGTAGCCGGTATCTTAGCCGAATATGATGATATTAGGATTATTCTGGATGGGTTCAATATCTATGAACACTCTTCTAATGTTACTCCCTATTTATTTTCTAACTTTTGGTGCATATATGATGGATGGCTGTGATGAGCATTGTGCAGATAAAAATCAGATGGAAAAAGTAGCCTTTGCTCATGTTATTGTAATTAAAAAGAAGATGAATTAGTTAACCTATATTACGCCTTGCGGCTTCTTCAGGGCTAAAACAGATCAGAACCAAACAAAGTTCTGATCTGTTTTAGCCCTGAAGAAGCCGCAAGGCGTAATATAGGTTAACTAATTCATCCTCTTTTTAATTACAATAACATGAGCAAAGGCTACTTTTTCCATCTGGTTTTGGTGCATACCTCAATAGAGCAATTGATTGACGCATATAAACATAGGAATTCATTTGACGATGTTAAACTTCTTAGAAGTCGGCCGTCACAACTTTTTTTATAGGTTATGCACATTCAGAACATCTTGAAAGTTGAACCATTATCCTACAATTGAAAATAAATGTTTCAAGAACATCTAGATGAGCAAGATAGGGAGAGCCGAGTTATGTGCGGTTTTCCTGGCCCATATCGCGCGTTTCGGGCGGCGCGTGACTTCCCGGTCGACCCGATGCACCCGATACTGGACCGTGCGTGGCGGTGTGGTGGACATGGTCGCCCTCGGCACTGATAAGATGTTTGCACGTTTCTGGAGGGGGGGGGGGGGGGGGGAAGCTACACATCGTATTGTGTAGCTGTCGACACACAATACGATGTGTCGATCTATGTCCCTCCGCACCACCACGACGGCCCAGCACCGGGTGCAGAGGTGCAAAAACCTTCCAACCCACCAACGAGCGTTTGTGACAACCAGACTTGTCAACGATTCATATTTTGCATGAGTCGATTCACAGTGATTCACGGACCATAATGAATGATACAATCATGATTCATTCACTCAACATTAACGCTGGTGAGTCGATTCACAGTGACTCACGGCTAATATGAGTGACTCATGAATGATTCATTCACAATGACTCATGAATGATTCATTCACAACGACTCGCAATGTGTAAGTGCATCACTGATACAATGCATACTTAATTCATATTAACTAAATAAAATATGCAATAAATGAAACTGACAAGTAACCTTATTGTATGTGCTGTCGCTTGTAACCCTACTGTTATGTGCTGTATTAATGAATGATACCCTGTGGAAATGGACATAATGTCTGGAATAAAAGTATATATCAGGCAAGGATCAGTAGGGGGGGGGGGGGGCGCTAGGGCGCGCACTCCCAGCCCGGGTCGCGCCCATGTCGCACCATACAAACGCGCCCGTAGGGCGCAACTTTTTGTATGTCGCTCCCCCCCCTGACCGAAATCCTGGATCCGCGCCTGTATCTATCTATTATCTATTAGTCAGGCATTATGATATGAATCTTAGGCATGTGCTAAAAAGGCTGAAACACCTAAGTAAGAAGCATGTAGTCACAACTTACCCATGCAAAGGAAGCAATAAGAAATACTAATACAATTTACCACTATATAGTTTTATACCACAAATTCAGCTCAAAACAACTCAAACAAGTTAACCACATAACAAAGCCAACTTACTACCTAGTTAGGGTAATAGCCTGGCAAATAGCCTGGTAATAACCTATTTTCAGTCACGATTCTCCCCCCCCCCCCCCAAAAAAAAGGTGCAACTTTGGACACTTTGTCATTGCAATGCATAACTCAGAAGGGATGGATGGACAGATGTAAGGATCCTACCATGCCAAGAGGAAATTCACACGTCAGACCAAATGACGTCATCAGTAATCACATCGATATGCCTGATTGTTTAAATTATCCATACATTTATTGATAACTGATAATTAATTGCTGCTTATAAATAAAATACCTAATAAAGAAATACAAATATATAAATAAAACATGTTAACTATGCCCGACAGCGTTCATTCATATTTTCAGTCATTTACAACCCTTGTATATAAATTTCAATGACGTCATTGCATGTTGTCATTGAATGATGCGAATAGGTGGTTATTTCACTGAACTCTATAGATAAAGGCACTAAGGGTGGGCGAAAGTGGCGCGACACCAAACAGAATGTAGCGCGACGCAATACAAATTGCATGCACATTTTCTAAAATGGGACTGGTGAAATTATAAAATGATATTATAATCATTACTAATTATTATAATAGCAAATTTCAAGTTCCAAAATCATTAATGGCTTGACGTTTCGCTTTTTTAAGCGAATAGAACATTTATTTTGATTATTTTGTATAAGGCATGTCAAATAAAGCGCCGCAGATGCGACAGTGATATTTGGGACATGCTCTTGCAAATGTGTGTTTATTTGGGCGTCCTGGGCCCAAGAGGCAAACGCCCTAGTCCACCAACAACAACAAATGTTTGTTTATGATTTAGTTTTTGATACGGTATAGCCCATTAGGAAAAGGTGGGTACCTTTTGAGGATTTTTCGTGTGAAAAAAGGTGTGCGTGTACTGTGTGGTACACGCACAACCAAAGTAAGAGGTAGGTCAGGGGCCCACAGTTGAAATGGTACACACCGTTCCATTTTCCCGTTTTATTTGGTTAGTTCGAAGAATGAAGAAATTAAACCACATTCATTAGAAGTGCATTGCCGAGAGCTTCACTTAAAGCTGAGGGTGCAATTCTAAATCTCAGGGACTTTCGAAATATTAGCAAAAAACAATTTCTGCCGATTTGCGGTGGGGTAAGCTACTGGGATCTTGGGATCGCCTCTGATATATACGACCCTGCCATCTGACGGCGAAGGCCGAAGTCACATGGTTACTATGTCTGCACACGGTACTAACACACATTGCCCGACGGCAGGACCGGGCCGGGGAAGGGTGAAAAAAGAAGAAAAAGAAGACGCTTCACTCGCGCGCCAATCGCGCTGTGGTGAACCTTTGACATGTCGCCCTTTATCATAATGCTCAGTTAAATAATATTCGGGTGGTAAAAACCATGACAGCTCAAGCGTCGGGTATGACAACGGAACTACTCTCACTGCTGAAAGCGCGTGAGCCACGCCTTGCATTGCGCGCTGATCAGAAGGCACGTTTAGGTTTGGATGGAGCTGGCGTATTTGTTCAGATGTTCAAGCCGTAGTTTTGTTTATGAGAGAGACATCTTATTTTCAGACCGAGAATGCTATAAACGTAGCTAAAAGTGTCTTCTAAAGATAAATATGTTCAATTTTGTCAAATAAAACGCAAAATTCCAACAAATTATCTATTGTATAATCAAGCCAGGTGATTTCGGAAATCAACCTCAGGTCACGTGACCTTGAGGTCATGCAGTGATCTGCAGGGGTCATGTTATGTATCATTGACTTAACAATTGTCAGCAATTGTCTTAACAAGACAATCACAAATGCAAAGAAACTTTACTATCAAAATGAATTTTCTAAATACCAACACAATCCTAAGAAGACCTGGAAGACTCTTCACCTGCTCCTAAGACAAACAAACAAACACAATGACATTCCTTGTAAAATGGTTAATGATGCAGGGGAAGAGCTAAATGAAGCAAAATCAATATCAGAAGAATTCAATAATTTCTTTTCTGGGGTAGGTGCAAGGCTTAAACAAAAAATAAAGAAGAATAACATTGATCCACTTGAATTTGTACATGCTACACCACAACAAAATATGACATTATCTCAAATAGATGATAATGATATTGAACAAATCATACTTCAGCTTAAAGATGTGGGTGCGGGTATAGATGAAATCAACTCTAAGATATTTAAAAACTCATATAAACCAATTTTGTCCAAACTAACCCACTTCTTTAATTTATGTCTGTCAACTGGCACATTCCCAAAAGCATTAAAGGTAGCTGTAGTTAAACCAATTTTCAAAAGTGGAGATAGTCACTTATTATCCAATTATCGTCCCATTAGCATATTACCGTTCATATCAAAAATATTAGAGAAGATCATATATTGTCAACTATTAACATACATTACATGTAATAACCTCCTCACAGACAGACAGTTTGGTTTTCGAAGTAAGCATTCAACTTACATGCCCATCCTGCTGATTCAGGATTTCATCACTAATGCTTTTGAAAACAACGAATATATAGTTGGAATTTACCTAGATTTATGCAAAGCATTCGATACAGTTGACCAAGATGTGCTACTTGAAAAACTAAACAAATATGGTGTAAAAGGAAGTGCACTTCAAATCATCAAATCATATCTTACAGAACGCACACAGACTGTGTCTGTTGATGGGGTCAAGGCCAATTTAAGAAATATTAATATAGGAGTGCCTCAGGGCTCAATTCTTGGTCCTCTCCTGTTTATCATGTACATAAATGACCTAGTTAATCTTGATATAGGATGTCAGTATTTTATTTATGCAGACGATACTGCAATATTTTTCAAGCATCATAATCCAGAATCACTACAGAACATAATAAACATAGCTTTGCCAAAAATAACAGAGTGGCTGGAAGCTAACTACCTTATATTAAACACCTCAAAGACCTTGCTTCAAATATATGCAAAACGTAAAGATAATATCACAATAAATGTCCATATGGATGGTGTTGCTATCAAACAAACAAAAACAGTTAAATATCTCGGGGTCCTCATTGACTCTGACATGAAGTTTGCATCTCACATAAACTGCATTACAAATATAATTAGCAGAAATATAGGAATGATTGCCAGAACTAGACAATATGTTACACAAGGACAACTCCTGCAGCTATATAATTCACTCATTTTTCCTTATATAAACTATTGCTGCTTCATATGGGGCTCAAATTAATGAAGTCAAATCCATAAATTGTTAATATTGCAAAAGAGATCCATGAGAATAATTGAAGGCATCTTCCCCCCACAAAGTGCAAATCCAATTTTCAAGAAATACAATATACTTAAAGTTCATGAAATAGCACACTTACAAATGCTTCTAATTATGCATAGGTATCTATTGAATGAACTACCAGCAGCAGTAAGATATCTCATTCAACCATCACCACAACCTCACCATCATACAAGACAAGTTAATCACTTTCAAAACAACTTCTCAACAAAGAATTATAGACTATTTACATTTGCATGCATGGGACCTAAATTATGGAATAATATAATATCAAGGAACTTTGCTGTACAGGACGTCCCACGCTCAAAACTTACATTTAAAAAGTACTTAAGAAGTTACTTCCTGGACAGAAGCTAGTGATTAGTGCCATTCACTACTCAAATACATAATATGTAGAACAACATAATAGTACCTATACATAATATTACAACAACAAAGTAGTATACATAATAATACAACAACATTATGGTATGGCATTATGGTATTTAAAAAAAAAGTAATTAAATTTGTGATACATTATGGTATGGCAGCATATATGGTTATATATGATTACTTATAATTATATATGATCGTGTATGAGTACTGTGTATATGTATATGTGTGCGTGTATGAGTACTGTGTATATATATATATATATATATATATATATATATATATATATATATATATATATGTGTGTGTATGTGTGTATGTGTGTATGTGTGTATGTGTGTATGTGTGTATGTGTGTATGTGTATATGTGTATGGTATATGTGTATGTGTATATGTGTATATGTGTATGTGTATATGTGTATATGTGTATGTGTATATGTGTATGTGTATATGTGTGCATGTGTATGTGTATATGTGTATGTGTATATGTATATGTGTATATGTGTATGTGTATGTGTATATGTATATGTGTATATGTGTATATGTGTATGTGTATATGTGTATATGTGTATATGTGTATATGTGTATGTGTATGTGTATGTGTGTATGTGTGTATGTGTATATGTGTATGTGTATGTGTATATGTGTATATGTGTATGTGTATATGTGTATGCGTATATGTGTATGTGTATATGTGTATGTGTATGTGTGTGTATGTATGTTGTATGTATATGTGTATGTATATGTGTATGTATATGTGTATGTATATGTGTATGTATAGGTGTATGTGTATATGTGTATGTGTATATGTGTATATGTGTATATGAGTACGTGTGTATGTGTGTATGTGTGTATGTGTGTATGTGTGTATGTGTATATGTGTATGTGTATATGTGTATGTGTATATGTGTATATGTGTATGTGTATATGTGTATATGTATGTGTATATGTGCATGTGATATGTGTACCCATTCAATGGCGCCGGCTTCAGGAACCCTACTCGGCAACAAGCTACGCTTAGCTGAGTGAGGTTCACGAACAACCAGCAAGAAATGATCGAAAATTGACCAGACTTTGTCCTCCGCCCTGTATGACCGATATCCCCTTTATAACAGCGTGAATGAATATGGAATCCTGGGGCGTAGCTGGGGGGCAGTTATTTGCTGTTTTCAGCAATGACTACTTTCCGCCTTCTTTTATATCACCACATCCACACCACACCCAAACTACCTCTCCTCATATGCTTTTTTATGTTTGTTTCCATTTCTTAGCTGGGAGTGCCGCGACATTTTCTCTTTTGTTCTCTGGTGTTAATGAAAGGTGTCGTGCGTCGTTGGGATCGTGGGTGGGGGCACTCCTGGTCACCTATTAATGGGTGGCGGCTAGAAAGAAAGAAAAAAATTGAATGCAGCTCGACAAGACAAATATAATGCTGTTGAGTTAAGCTATCTGGCACAATTACGTGCAAGGTTATCACCAAAGACTTACTGGTGGCCATTGGTTTTCCAAATACAAAAATATAAATAAAATATTTTGAGAAAAACATATCTCCAATTTTTTTTTACCATCGAAGACTTATGTATCGAAGTCGATTCTGGCATGGAAAACATTACGAATATTAAATGGCCACATTATAAAATCACGTGATTTTACTTAATATCACGTGTTAAAATCCCAAAATTTTAGAATTTCAAAAAGTATTGATATATTAATGTATAGTTAATGATGATTCTGATGATATATATGTTTGTGTGACTTGCATGATTGAGATAGGAGATATTGCCCGCTGAAAATTAGAGCGTAGCGTGACATAACAAAATGCCTGAGGCTATAACTCGAAACCCATTCGACGGATGAAGCTGAAAATTTCACAGCGTGAATCTACGGCCCAGATAACCCTCGACACGTAGTTTTATCGAAATCTGAAATGTAGGGTGCTATCGCTTGGTCGATCTGTCATGGAATGCTCCAGCTGCATTGCTCGGTCCAGCCCCACCGCGGTGCTGTAACGTGATAAGTCGGGGCGCACGATCGAAAGGATGTGATATTGTGGCGGGTCCGGGTGTTCGATTCGAATCCCGTTTGCGAAAATGTATTTGTGACACAGTGTTTCGGAGCACGTATGCGTTCGTAATATGCATCTTGGGATATATAGGCTACATGGAAAATTAATTTGCAAACTAAGGTATTATTACAAATCAGTGTTAACGTTTACCCAGGCCATGTGAAAGCAGCCTAACGGCTATCGCCCACCGTGTGTTTTACTAGTTTTTATAGAAAGATATGTCTTTTTCTAAAAATAGCATGGCTTTTATTTAACTGCATGGGATTCTGTTAATAAAGCACTCGTTAGTTTTCTGTTCCGTACCAAATTGTCATTACAACATCTGTCTTTAGACATGTTTAAATTGTGAAAGTGAGCAAGACGCATTCACATGTTTGGTTTTATCTTTCATCAATGCGCGAAGATATAAAGGATTATTCATGACTCCGAGTAGAAGATAAGGATATCTTCTCCAAGTGTGTGACTGACCGAGCGACGAAGGAGCGAGGTTTTCCAGGAACAAGCGCGGAAAAATTTCCTATCTTCTATATTACGAGGGAGACATGAATAATTATAAGTAGAGGTTGGTGCAGTCCAGTTCAGTTCAGTTCTTGATTTTTCGTCGGAACTCACGTGACCTTATCTTGCATATCAGAGGGATGCAAAGATAACGCATGATTTCACTTTATCTTTTTTAAGGGAACTTGGGTGGAAGATAATCATCAAATTTAGGCTAAAATTCGTTCGGTGCTACAAAACTGTGACGGTTTTGCTATCGCTTCGTACTCAGCTCTACATAGCCACTTATCAATGCTTTATTAATACAAATTGAGAGAATACTCGCTGGGCTCCCGATGCATTTTAATGTTATTTTTGTGTATTCCTAATGTGTTAGTTAGTGGGATGTTTTTTATACCGTGAGTATCTGGCTAGGGATCGCTGATGAGTAACACCTAGGTTATGTATTTGTTCATGACACTAATATTGCAATGGTTCCTATTGTTGTGCGAAATAACACACGTGGACATGTTGGCGATCTAAAAATTGGTCTGTTCATTGTTGATGTGCCTGATGCTTGTGAGCATTCATCGGAGCTCTTCATTACCTTGCTTCAGACCAATTTTTTCAGAGTTCGAGACCAAAATGTCCATTACTGTCACTCGGCGCTGCAATACTTACATATCCATCTAATCGTTTTTCGTTTAGCAGTGGGATAGTGACCGAGAATGAATAGTGGAATAGTGGAATACTGAAAATTATTTGTTCCTTACAAAGTGACGCACAAAGTATAAATGATTTGCATAGGCAAATCATTGCATTGTCATTCAAAATGGTATAATTCCACCTCTGTGGAAGAAAGAGTAGATCCTTTTTCGATTGATCCATTTCTAAATGGTTAATCTCAGGGTTTGCTGTTTGTTTATTTTTCCTAATAAACAAACACAAATAAACAGTTCGTGAACAGATAGTCGGCGTTATCTGTCAGCGTTGCAATATTTACATATCCATATAATCGTTTTTCGTTTAGCAGTGGAATAGTGACCGAGAGTGAATAGTGGAATAGTGAAATAGCGAACATCATTTGTTCCTTACAAAGAGACGCACAAAGTATAAATATACAGGGGCGTAGGAACTATGTTCAAGTTGGAGGGGCCGGAGGCATTCTGAAGTCGATTCTTTATATGGAAGATAAACAGTTCGTTCATGAACAAATAACGTCATCAGCTTAACCCTATTCCCTGCGGGCGGTCAGAATAACGTTAACCTGCGGGGGGGGGGGGGGGCAGATTCTGCCCTCCGGAGATCTCGAGAACCGCTCGGTCGATTTCGATGAGAAAAACGTCATTCGATGCGTCATGACAAGATCTCTATTTTTGGACCCTGCCATTTTTGTTTTGTTCAAACATAGGGGGCCAGCGGGCAACAAATCTAGAAATTTTGGGTGTTTTTTGAAAGGTCATTGCGGCCATGCGGCTCGACCAATTTTCATGCCCTAAACGTTTTTGAGCTTCAAATGTACGGGTATATAATATATAAAAGACAAAACACAAAATAAAAATCATAGGCGTATTTAGGGAATGTCAAATGGGGGAATTTTCTGAGATAAAAACAAATATGTGTTGTTCGTGATTGTTTGGGACGACATGAACGTCACATGTGGGCATTATATGCTGTAATTTGTTAAATTTGATATATTGCGCATAGGCGGATCCAGGAAAAAAACATGGGGGCACCATGCGCGTAACGCGTTTATTATCTTCCTAATTTGAAGTTGGACCTAATTTGAGGGTGGGTACCGCCTCCCATTTTGTTATCCTGAGTGCGCCTCTGCCCCAAAATATGTACAATCCCAGTATCTATGATGCATATTGCTTCGAAATTGCTTCTGACGCATGTATTGCACTGTACACCACGAAGGAAGTATGCGCCGCAAAACCGCATTCGTAACACCCTCCCCAAAACAGGAGCCTGAAACCGTCTCTGTTGGACCGATTTTGTCAACTTTTTGACACAACACGCGCCATTTAATTGTGGAAAACGTCACAAAGGTTCAGGACGTTAGGCCTAACGGTTTAGAAGCAGCAAGTGAAAAATTACCGGGAGGGGGGGGGGGCAGAATCTGGCCCCGCAGGTAATAGGGTTAAAATAAATAAACAAACAACGAACAGTTCACGAACCGTTCATGAAACGCTCATATGAATAGATATCGATAACATATTTCGTGGCAAGGATTAGAAGCGATACGCACGTGTTGTTTTATTATAATAAAAAAGTTCATCCGCAGACATGTCCATGGTAGGTTAGACAAGCGCATCATTGTGGCAAATGTAGGCTGACTCGCGGTTGTCGACAGTGACTCCGCCACCTACGAAAAACTGTGGGACGTCAGGCGGCAAGAATTATGTTAACCTGGGGGGGGGGGGAGATTCTGCCCCCCCCCCCCGCTTTCAGGGGATATAAATTAGGGAGATTTTCCGATAACAACTATATGTGCACTGACAGACATCGGAGACTCTTGAGAGTTCTCAGAGACCATACAGGGGTCGATTTAGTCTCTGCAGAGAGCCACATTTTACGAGAACTTTCGAGGGGGTCTTTTGGTCTCAAGATTATCTTTTTTTGTCAAGGTTCTCAGCGTGAACTATTTAGTCTTGCTTGAGAATGCCTGAAAAAGTATCGGCGCCGGCCGGGATTGACCGGGGACCCTTCACATGTTAAGCGAGCGTTCTACCACTGCGCTACGGCGTGACTTATACCAGAACAAGCAAAAAGACGGTACCAACCAAGGCAATTGCTGGGTGAGGTTGATACTTACCGACTTTCCGTGTATTAATATTGTTTGGTTAACAAATGATGGTATGAAAGTAATATTTACAAATCAAAACGATCGAAAAAATAATAGATATTCGGTATTTACTTTAATAAAAGTCGGTTTCCGTCGTTGCGATTACAGCGACACCTGGAGTGCTATGGTGGCGCCATCTGCATGGAATTAATTCAATTTCAGAGTTCTCTCAGGAGATCATCCACTGTTCTCAACAGGTGACTGCTAAAACATCCCGCGGGTTCGATCCTCGATCGCGACAGACTTTTCTAATTCGTTGACTGTCTGATGGTCTCAGAGACATAAAATTGTCAGCTGGAGACATATTTACTCTCAACAACCAACGCGGAGACCATGTAGTTGTATCAGGCGAGACCATCCACTGAAAGGTCTCGAAATGGAGACCGTGCAGGTTTCTCAGGGAAGAGCATTCAGCAAAAGTTCTCAAAAGTGTTTCTGAGTGATGAGCGTCATTGCTTGTTTGGGGCGATAGGAACCAGACTTGTAACGACTCAATTTGTTTTGGTTGACTCAAGTCTGATTAAACAGCCGAATAACTGACTCGACTCTTGACTCAAGTGCTGTTTAAAAAACATGAATCGACTCAACTCTTGACTCAAGTGTCGTTTTTTTCTTCTTCATTGAATCGACTCGACCCTTGACTCAGTGCTGTTTTAAAGAAAAATGAATCGACTCGACTCAAAAATAAATTTGAGTCGACTCAATTTGACTCATCATCACAAGTTTAACTATTTATTACTTGATTCAGCCAGGTAGCCAGGATTTGTATCAGGGGGTGAGCCATGTTAGTGACGGATCAAATTTCACTCCGTTTCGTCAGCAAAAAGCTGTTGACGGAGGGGGGGGGGGGGGGCGGCGTCGGGTCGTCAGCGCAAAGAGTCGTTGAGCGGGGGGTCGAGTCGTCAGCAGAATCACAATATATCTAGTGCAAAATGGTTTGCTCAGGGATGGGGGGGGGGGCTGGCTATTTCCCTGTTGCAACAGACTCAAATTGGTTTGGGTCGACTCAAGTCTGACGAACAGCCGAAGAACTGACTCGATTCTTGACTCAAGTGCTGTTTCAAACAAATTGAAACGACTCGACTCATGACCCATCCAAAAGTGTCCGACTCATGAGTCTATTCATGACTCAACTCTGAGTCTGTTACAAGTAAGATATGAACGTCAGATATGGGCATTATTTTTTTAAAGTAATATATTGTGCATAGGCAGATCCAGGTAAACAACGTGGGGGCACTATCGCCGTCATGCTTTTTTATCAACTTGTTAATTTGGGGTGGAGCAAACGCATGTTTCGGTGGTTCTTTTCTACGTCGCATAATCTTTTCACACATTTATGTTCGTCTTAGATAGGCAACTGTTCCAAGTAATGACGCACTCAGGACAGCGTGTGGGAGAGGAATTGGCAACACCTAACACAATTGCCCCGCAAAAAAACTAGAGCCTGGAGCCGCCTCTGATGACGTCTTTTTATGTGAAAATGCACTATGGGATTGATTCTCATGCATACCGATGTTACAAGCAAAGCAAAACAGCTAGTAACAGCACCAGTACCGCCTCCCATTTTATGTACCTGAGTGCGCCTCTGCCAAAAATATGCGCAATCCCATTATTCATGATGTATATTGCTCTGAAAATTTATCTGACACATGTATTGTACCGCAAAATACGAAGGAAGTATGCACCACACAACCACATTCGTAACAATTCAAGCGTGACAGATTGACTCCCAAAAAAACAAGGACCTGGCACCGCCTCTACTTGTCTGATTTCGTTCAAATTTTGACACAACACGTGTATATCAATTATAGGAAATGTTACAAAGATTCAAGACGCTGGGCCCAGCGGTTTGGGCGCGGGAAGCGGAAAGTCGCCGGGGAAGCAGAATCTGCCCCCCCCCCCGCTGGGAATTTAAAGGCGATTATTCCCATGCTACGATTGCCTAGCGATTGAGTTTGCACAAAAATACGGATGCATTACCCAGGCCTCCTGATTTCGACGCTCGTGGTGATGTAGTTTCACAATACATGCCTCATAGAACACTTTTCTTTTGTTTAATCAAATCATTATTTAATGCTTATACGATTGACATCATACGTGATGATGATGATGATTGGGGCTGCGGCTACGTTATTACATTATACAATATGCTAAGCAATACGATTGGCTGTAGTTCTATGAGCACGAAATCACATTAATAGTACTAATTTGGTAATTTCCTACCAAAATTGTGAGCGTGCTCCAAATAATAGGAGATGGGACAGCAATACGCGAACATAAGTAAAAAAAGTAAATGATGTATCTTTGCTCATGAACAGTTCATGATCGTTCGTAAACTGTTCATGAACATACATTTCTTTACGTGAACCAATGACCTTGATCATTAAATTCGTAAACAAACAAATAAACAAACAAAGAAACAATGTTCAGGAACTGTTCACGAACACATATACAAACACCAAACCCCATGGTTAATCTTGTATCTGATGTCTCCATAATAGATTCCAGTTTTCTGCAAATTTGTAATGCGCTTAAAATTTTAGGCTTTGCTCATATTGAAAACATATATAATAATATTAGGAAAGAAAAGGGCGAAAAACTAACCAATATTTCACCATTGTGGCTTCTTTAACCCTATTTGTAACAGGCTCCTGGCTACCCCTATTTGTAACAGGGGGTGGGGCGGATTTCGCACCCTCGGAGATCTCAAGATCTACCCGTCCGATTTTCACAAATGAAACGGTGTTTGGTTCCCCTCAACACGATCTATGTTTCTAAATAATAAACAAATCGATTGTTTTTATAGGGGGCAACAGGGGGGGGGGGGGGGGGGGCAAAGACCACACATTTTAGTGGTATATGTGATCCAACACAGCTGTCATGTTTATCAACCGATTTTAACACAACTAATGGGAATCGATAGAGATTGAATTGGAGATTGATATGTGGCGATGACTTTTGAAAATTCAAAAATCATAGGCGTGTTCAGGTCATTCAATATGGAGGTGAAGTAAATGCGGAATAAAACTATTTTTTATGTTGTTTTTTGATAAATGAAATGGTATGTTATTGTGACATTAGAACAAAAACAGTTATAAATCATATTTTTTGCCATAGGCGGTACCAGGTTAGTGAAAAAGGGAGGTAAAATAGGGGGGAATATTAACGGCAGGCATGTTGCTACCCAGCACTACAAACATGTTACTGATCGTAGATAGTTCCTTTTTGCATATTGTACTTCATCATAGGCGCATCCAGGATCCACACTGGGGAGGCGCAAGACCTTTCGATAAGTATATTATCCGCTATTATGATACTAACTAGTCAACAGTGACTATTTCACTTACAACTTCAATTCACATTGCTTACCCCCTTTTTACCCTACCTGGACTCGCCTATTATCTCATAATCGTTCGTAGAGTACCCTGTGGTGCGTGTTTCATCTGAAAACTGCAGTATGTTATGTCATTGTAGGCCCATGCATCTTAGTTTCCTTGCAATAATATGACCCTCTTTCTTCCATTCCTGAGCGCGCCTCTGCAAAAAATGACTGTATTCCCTCTCCTGGCCTCATATGTGCATATATCATTATAAGTTAACCGTCTATTGTGCCGTAATCGCTGGCATATCGTCATCACCATGCCAGTCACCTCCCTTCTCATGTGCCTGAACACGCCACTGCAACTCTATATGTATTAAATTATAAAAATGATGGAAGGGGAAGCTATCTTTTACATCTTGATAGCTATAAATGCTCCTTACATTGCTCTATTGGCTTCCCGCCAAGCATTGCATACTTCCTGGACCCCTCCCCCCTTTTTTCAAGCCCCTGAAACCGCCTCTGCCATGCAATTTTTATGATATTTCATTAACATCAACCAATTTTTACTTGTTGCAATTACCGTAAACCGATGTAACTCCTTCATACTTGAGCCAGTTAGGAAGAAACCGTGAAGATCGCATTTCCGTATTATCGCCAAATGTCGCCGCCGAACCCTCCCAAAACCGTGCCCTGGAACCGCCTCTGTTCAAGTTAAGAACTCAAAAATTTGACTCCAAATGCGGAATTCAATTCTAAGAAAAGTCCCAAAATTGCATGGGCCTGCTCCCAGCTGTTCTGGAGATATCTGCGAACAATATGAGGAAGGGGCGGAATCTGGAATCCCCCCCCCCCCTGTTACAAATAGGGTTAACACCGAAGAAGCCGCAACGGTAAAACATGAGTTACTTTTTTATTTGTAATATTGTATTATGCACTGCAATCTGAGCAAAGGTCATCTGTCATCAAATTATCATCAATATTTATTTTTTAACCATACCCATCACAGCTATCCTTCAAACAAATTAAGCAAGTTTCAGCCTAAGTCACTCATCAGGAGCACTGACAGAACAAATGAGCATAGGGTAGAGTACTCTAACCCTAACTCCACTAAATTTTGTAATAAGACTCCATAAGCTAGGGTGTACCAAACCTATTTTTAAGGAACAGGGTACAATGAGAAGAGGTGTAGTCAGGTTACCATAGCTGACTCGCAATGCTACTCTTTGTTCAAGAGATACCTTACCACTATGGTCGTCAAGCTATGCTCTTTAAGAGTCACGATACGCCTTCTCCGCGCAAAGTTTTCTACACGTAGTCGCGGTACTCCTACTTTTGATAAGCTGACAATGCAATAGGAGTAACCTTGACAGTTGTGTCGTAGAAAGACACCAACAATACGCGCCCCTTGGGTGTCCGGGCAATTCTTCGTCCAGCATTTCTTCGTAGCGCATTTCTTCGTACGCAAATCTTCGTCTAGCGTTTCTTCGTAGCGCATTTCTTCGTCGCGCGTTTCTTCGTCTCGCATTTCTTCGTATAGGCAAATCATCGTCTCGCATTTCTTCGTATCGGCAAATCATCGTCTCGCATTTCTTCGTATCCGCGAAACTTCTTATACGCAAATCTTCGTATCGCAAATATTCGGTTAGGTTAGGTTAGGTTAGGTTGGGCTAGGATACGAATAATTGCGTAGACGAATATTTGCGGATACGAAGAAATGCGAGACGAATATTTGCGGATGCGAAGAAATGCGAGACGAAGAAACGCACGACGAAGAAATGCGGAGACGAAGATTTGCGGACGAAGAAATGCGGACGAAGAAATGGCCGACGAAGAAATGCGGGACGAAGATTTGTCATGGAATCGTTCCTTGACTCTGCGTCGCAAAACAGACGCAGCGCCACGCCAATGTGTTCCTTTCATCTTCGCGGCGTCAGTGACGGTGATGCTGCCAAGACGACTGGTAAGTTATTTGCTTATTTTCAGTGTTTGTTTTCAAACATTTATTTCCGTCAGACAATCTGAGTTAGTGAGTTAGTGATTTAATCATCGTATGTACCTATAGGTGTTTGTGTCTTATCTTATGGTGGATGCAGCTCTGCATTTGTTCTCCAATAGCCAATGGTACTTTTTCTGAATTTGAATTATTATTTGCTCCTACATGCAAGTATCTTGACACAACTGATCTTGTTAGGCAGCACCATATTTAATTGAAATTACAATTTGAATACAAATTCATAATGATTTAGAGTAAAAAAGCTGAAAGCTGATGCATAAGTTTTTACATGGATCTGATTGGCTTCTATCTCAAAAGTGTGTTGAAAACATTGCTGCACACAAAATACTTGAGCATTAAAAGGGAAAAAAATATGTAGCAAGAAAATTATTTATCTAACGTTATCAAACGAGGTGTGAAGCGCCAAAGTATGCACAGCGAACGTCTCACCATTGCAACTGGTGTTTTGTATAGGCCTGGTAGAGCCAGGGCCCAACCCCAGGGTAAGGGCGGATCCAGGATATTTTATGAGGGGTGGCCGCAGGCCAATTTAGGGGTGCCTTCCAAAAATCCATGGGTGCCATGATAGCAATGTTCGTTGAGGCGCGTTAACTTTCAACAGGGCGTCCAAGCGGTCCATAGGGATGCTGCGTGCTCCTAGGCTGTCCATCGCTGGGCGCTGGGCGGCGGCCGGCGACGGACAGCCTGTGGGGCGCCGTTCTGGCGGGGGGAGGCGACCACTGCGGCCACCCCTTGGATCTGGCCCAGGTCCCAACAACGCCATAGGCCTAACGTTAAGATGTGGCATTTGGTAAGAATGACCATACAATCTATAAAGTTAGCATTCAGGCCCTTCCAATAATTTCCTGAAAACGATGACCCTGGTTATCGAGCATAACAATGAAGCGGCCATAAGGCGACTTCATTGTTATGCTCGTGTTCATGGAAATGTTATTCCATTGACGTCATTGGTATAGATCCACCAACCAGCTCACTACCATAATCTATGACGCAGGCAAGTGTTACGCAGCAGCAAGTCAGTGTTTCTATTTCCTGTGGGTGAGACATGGAAAAGCTATGGCCGGGTGAGACGCCTTCAGAGTCCAGAGACAGTTATAGGATCTTGGACGTCTCTCAAAAGTTCATATTTGCTTATGGTAATGTAAATTTTAGCATAATAAGATAAGGACTATCATACATTTTCAATGTATACATCAATGAAATGTTCAATTGTAGCTTGCTTGCTTGTTGGGTGGTGGGCATAGCCTCGTCGGGGCCCAAGCATCTTTGGAATTGTTGGAACGTCTTGAATGCTTGGTGAAAATGTAAGTTTTGTTTGTGGGCGCCAAGTGACCAAAAGCAGTTGGTGCGCCCTAAAACCCCAATCATCATCATAAGCAATGACGGCCGTGGATGTGAAGTGGCACAGGAAGTTTGGTTTATTTATATTGTGGATACATCCTAGAATACAACATGTTCATCAAGTCCTTGTTGGTCACTATATAAAATATGTTTTAAAAATTGTTGTTAGATTATGGGCCATGGGGTCTTGCCGGCCAGGCCAGTCTTGCTCTGGTTTTGCCATGGGTCTTGTTTGTCATTGGATCCTGAGTATTCTGCATGGTTTCAATATTTTGGTGGATTTTCTGCATCCTGGATCTTGTTTATTATTGTATCCTACTGAGCCTGGATCTTATTAAATAAT
Organism: Chirona hameri; assembly: GCA_036785665.1. NCBI lineage: Eukaryota > Metazoa > Arthropoda > Thecostraca > Balanomorpha > Balanidae > Chirona > Chirona hameri. Next base: position 25,356 of record JAXIVJ010014972.1, read on the forward strand.
TTGTTTGCAAACAATGGGTAAACGAATCCTGACCTATCATTTATTCTGATCCAAATCCTGTAAAGTACATCCTAGCTTATACCACCTATACCAAGCCTCGGTCAAGGAGGGACGGAAGGGACCGCTTTTGCTCCAATTATTTTTCAGAGACTCTACTTCCTTCAATTTTGTTGTGGGATCCTGTGAATCTTGATTTTCTTTTATCAAGATTATTTTCTCATGAGATCTTGTGGATGCTGGATCTTGCAAGATCATTTTGTGATGGGGACCTTGTGGAACCTTGATCCTTTGGATACATTTTGTCATTGGATCCTGTTGATCTTGGATCCTGTGGATGTTGGATCCTGTGGATGTTGAATCTTATTTTTATGGTCATGGCACACGTCTGGACTGAGGTCTTTCTTTAACCCGCGCCATGCCAGGGTGTGTGTGTGTGTTTATACCCCCTGCCCCCCCCCCCCCCCCCTCAGGTTTTTCGTGGATAGCGGAAGAACGGCGGCGATGCACGCCGCCGTTTTTGTCACAGCTGTTCGGGTATCAATTTCCCCACATTATGTAACAAAAAATATATCTGGTCATGTCAGGTCAGGTCACCAGACCAGGTCACATGACCCCACCTCCAAAACAAGTTTGTGATCGTACCACGGTCACAGTTTTTAATGATCGGTTTTACACTTACAGTATTTCATAAAGTCATATATATATCTACAATTCGTAAACCTTGAATTTTGTATATCAGCGACCTAAGGTCGGGTCAATTTCATGACCACCCCATTATATAAGTCAATGGGGAAATATTCAAATGCTTCCTATTCCGAGGATACGCAAGATAGCAGTCTAATTCCTTCTGGATCATGTTATTATAGGCCATTATTGATGACCTGGGTGCCATTTTTGTTTGGTGACCCCTACAGGGTGAGCTGAGTTCATCCGTTGTCGCCAACATGTTTTGTTTTGTGTGTCAATAACGCTCGACAGAATGACGATAGAGAAGTAAAACTGACACCAATGTGTTTTTTTCTTCATTGAGGCACGACTTCCCATATGCACATTACCTACTAGGGTCACCACTTGACCTTGACCTGAGGTCACATTTTTAAGTTGACTTAACCTGGGTAACACTAATATGAGCCAAAGCGCCTTGACGAGATAAACACAATGGCGTCAAAATTGTTGTCCTATGTTTGTAAGGTAAAATGCTATTTGTGAAAACTGTTCGCTCAAAAATAGCCTTTTTGACATTTGATGAGCTCTGAAGCGTAAATTATTGACCTGAGCTTAAATCTGAGGACACCAATTGTGATTGCATTGTTCAAGAGCTTTCGATTGTTTTTTCCGTGTGTTCCTAGCTACCATAGTTCCCGATATATTTGGGGCTACTCGAAGCGAAGTCCAAAACTGGAAAATCTGACATTTGATGACCTCTGTTGACCTCAATATTGACTTTCGCAAAAAGATATCCGAAATACCTTCGAACTTGCTTGTCGAGAGCTTTCGAACGCTTTTTCCGCCGCGTCTTTTTCCGCCCTTTTAGTTTTCGAGTTAGAGGAGGGTCTACCCCCCCCCCCCCCCCCGCCTCCCGGCACGGCGAAGGTGTCGCCGAGCACCGGGACGGCGCGGGTTAAAAAGGAATGTATGACCTTTTAATATCGGCATGCAAATTGTTTCAAGTTTATGTATGACATTCAGTGTCCCAAAATGTGTCAATTTGAGTAGGAAATGACACCCAAATGTGAATTATTTTCCACTCTCACTCCCCATTTTAGGAGGGAATTTTCCACTTCCAAATTATGCATTGTGATATTAATTCTGACATAAATATGGACTAAAAGTACACGATTTAAACGAAAACTGAGGTCCCCTCTCCCCCTCTCCCCCTCTCCCCCTCTCCCCCTCTGCCCCTCTCCCCCTCTCCCCCTCTCCCCCTCTCCCCCTCTCCCGCTCTCCCGCTCTCCCCCTCTCCCCCTCTCCCCCTCTCCCCTCTCCCCTCCTCCCCTCTCCCCTCTCCCCCTCTCCCCTCTCCTCCCCTCTCCTCCCCTCTCCTCCCTCTCCCTCCCCTCCCTCCCCTCTCCTCGCTTCTCCTCGCCTCTCTCGCCTCTCCTCGCCTCTCCTCGCCTCTCCTCGCCTCGCCTCGCCTCGCCTCGCCTCGCCTCGCCTCGCCTCGCCTCGCCTCCCATCCCCTCCCCTCCCTTCCTCCCCTCCCTTCCTCCCTCCCTTCCTCCCTCCCTTCCTCCCTCCCTTCCTCCTCCTTCCTCCCCTCCCTTCCTCCCCTCCCTTCCTCCCCTCCCTTCCTCCCCTCCCTTCCTCCCCTCCCTTCCTCCCCTCCCTTCCTCCCCTCCCTTCCTCCCCTCCTTCCTCCCCTCCCTTCCTCCCCTCCCTTCCTCCCCTCCTTCCTCCCCTCCCTTCCTCCCCTCCCTTCCTCCCTCCCTTCCTCCCCTCCCTTCCTCCCCTCCCTTCTCCCTCCTTCCTCCCCTCCCTCCTCCCCTCCCTTCCTCCCTTCCTCCCCTCCCTCCCTCCTCCCCTCCCCTCCCCTCCCCTCCCCTCCCTCCCCTCCCCTCCCCTCCCCTCCCCTCCCCTCCCCTCCCCTACCCTACCCTACATATCCTGTTACATTCGACGTGAATAATCAACAACGCCTTATTTGTTTTGTCATCAGGAGAGGTGGTCGGCCAGCTCGCCGTCTGTGTCGGTGGCCGAAAGGTCCCCCAAGACAGCTTGGAGGAGGGTGATATGTCGCCGCAACTAGTGCAAGTGGAAGAGGTGGACTACAACCACATACCAAGTATATGCGGAAGGTCTGACCCTCCTGAAAGTCAGCGACAAGCTCAACGCCGTCTTAACATGGGTTGTGTACACGCCGTGTGCAATGCGGTTTACTGCAGAGACGTAAAGGCGCTGGGGCGTATCTGCAAAAACTCGTCCTCAAGGTGGATGATGGCTGAAAGTCCCTGCACGGCTATCAAGTTGTATGCCCGACTGTGCGCACAGCCATCTGCGTAAGGTCCTGGTATGATGATGTGCCGATGCTGCGTTGGATGCAGAGGACGTGTGTGATGTCTTGGTTTGCAGCGCCCACAGTTGTGGCACTGTTTTGGATGTAGAGGAAGCGTTGATGTCTTGATTTTCAGCGCCCATGGTTGTCGCACTGTGGTTTGGATGCAAAGGACGCGTTTGATGATGTCTTGGTTTTCCAGTCCCACAGTTGTCGCCTGTTTTGGATGCAAAAGAGAGTGGTGTGTGATACACTTTTGATGTTGTCTTAGTTTTCAGCGCCCACAGTTGTCGACTGTTTTGAATGCAGAGGACGTTCTCAGCGCCCACAGTTTGTCGCGCTGTTTTGGATTCAAAGGACGAGCTTGATGATTTTGTCTTGGTTGTGAGCGCCCACGGTTTCCACGCTGTTTGTGGTATGTGCTACACTTTTGTACAATACACTTTGATGTGTAAATATTGCTTTGCATGCTCAATGTAATGGCTGCAATCCAAAAGTTTAACATGCTGTTATGAGGTTACGCTATGGCGAGTTATCAAAGGAAATTATTTTTAACAGCTCTTAATCCACTGTTTTAGGCATACATAATCTTGGGAGGATTCAATATTTGTACACTATGCTGAAAACGCCATTGCATGCTACCTGCGTTTGTTGCTTTCATGAAATAGTACAGGAATTGAAAAAATGAACAAAGGAGTTTGATTACTTCACCTAGAGTCACATTACTCTATGACTCCCAAAAGTGGGTTAAAAATGGCACTTACTCTAGGGAGTTTGGCTACTCTACCACCAAAAATGGAGTAACGCCACCCTAATACACAAAGTAATGTTACTCCCTGAAGAGTAAACGAACATGAAGGGAGAGTCACATGAACACATTAATTGGCGTAATGATGCCCTCAAAAACAGAGTCATCTTCTCAGAAACTCCTAAGCTTAGAGTCATGGTACACTTACTCCCGTAAGAGTAGAATTACTCCATTCCACATACTCCTAAGCATGGGGTTTTATTACCCTTGTAACAGGGGTAAGATTAATTTAATGGAGTCATTTTACGCCGTTGTTTGGAGTAACGATGACTCCAAGTACTGACTGTGCATGACCCGAGAACAAAAGTAATAATACTCCTTTTTTGGGGTTAAAAATGGAACCACTTTACTCCTTATTTTGGAGTGACTTTTTTCTCTCAGTGAGGGAGGTCAGGAGGAGGTGAGGTCACAAAAGTGACCTGATCTTAGGTCGCTGGTATAACAAAAATACAAGATAAACGAATTGTAGATATGTATGACCTTATGAAATCCTGCAAATGTAAAACCGACCATTCAAAACCTGTGACTGTGGTACGACTACAAGTTTTTGGAGGTGGGGTCACGTGACCTGGTCTGGTGACGACTGAGATGACTCGAGGTATTTTTTTTACATAATGTGGGAAATTGATGCCCGAACAGCTGTGCCAAAAACAACGGCGCTGCGCGCCGCCGTTTTTCCGCTATCCTCTAAAAACCTGAGGGGGTGTCTAACTCTAAACACCCCTCCCAGCACGGCGCGGGTTAATGCTAATATAAATATTACCTTATAATGCCTAATTAGAGCGTTGTTTCTCTAAAACTGGGCGAGTTTGATCCTGAAGCAAGTAAAACACACGAGTGCTCAAGGAAACTAGTGTTGTGCAGGCATGGGACTTTCGACACACGAATCCTGCTGGCGTCTGCAAAGTCGTCAACGGTCCAGTTCGTAACCTTCTTGCAACATTGCAGTTATAATTTCCCTTGTTTTCCACGAGTTTTGCCGATGTTTTACCTCTAACCGTTGCGAATGCGAAAATATTTAGGAACATTAATAACATATGTATATTTGAGCTAAGAAGCTGACATTTGGCACTGTTGTCCAATCAGGTGTGCCGTTTTGAGATCCGTGTACATTTGGTTCATATTTGGCCTTTCCACAAAGGTGGTGCTACCCAGTTAATTCCCTGTTGTCATCAGCACTGCACGCGCATGTATCACTAGTAGATGATTTTCCCTGGATTGTGTTCAACTGTAGCTGAAAGCCTGCTCCGAGCCTTCTGGCTGTCTCGTCCCGCCCTGTTCTGGTTGCCTATTGAACGTTCAACATCTGACGTATAGTCCAGTAGTTCATGTGATCCACTCATATCCACGTATACCGACTGCATGTATTGTCCAAAGGATGCAACTTGTGAGCATCTGTGCCTAACCAGTCTTCTACGCCACACACACAGGGTCAATATCGTGCAATATTGAATGTATTCCGTGGTATGGACTGTATGGACTGTTGATCTGGTATGAACTGTATGGACTGTTGATCTGAACTGTTGAGTATGCTGATGCCATTTTGGTCATGCTCATGCACCAGCAGTGAATGAACCAAGACTCGTTGAACCCCACTCGTTGCTTCGCTCGGACGGTAATGTCGACACCGCCTAATCTTGAATAGCGTTGCGTTCCTTCTCAGCGGGACATTTGTCTGCTTATTTGGAGAAGACCAAAATGAACCTGCCATTGCCGCTACGAGACAAAGCTGTTTGTGACGATTTCACCAACTATTACTTCCGTTCAGCTTATCCACGCCCTAATATTCTCGACATTTTGACTTCTCTCTTAGTTCACGATACGCTGGTAACAGTAGACGGCTGGAACCAAATCCTGAGCCTGTGGAACTAATCCCGACGCTTTCATTGCAACAAACCCAACTCATGCGGGGGTTGTAGGATAGCCTATTGAGATTTTCGAAGATTGCATGAAAATGAACAAACAAGAAAGTTATTAGAAGTTGAGTACTTGTTCCATCATGGTAATGATATACGCCCACCACTATTTTGCATCCTGTAAGACAGGTCCAGAGGCGCAGCCAGGAGAGGGGGGGGGGCAATGGGGGTGGCAATTTGCCCCCCCCCCCCCCTTACGGGTCCACAGGGAGCCGGCCCACCGAGATTGGCCCAGATACCATTTGCATTAGCTAAATGGCTTTTAAAAAGCCACAGAGGAACCCTACAACCAGGCAAGGGTGACTCCGGTGCATGTCAAGGGCCCTCAGAGACACTGAAGGCTTTCGAAGCCAGCACAGGAGGGCCTCTTGAGCAATGTCCAGGGACCTATTGAGCCCACCCAGGGCTAAAAAAACTGTCCAGGGGCCTCTCGAGCATGTTTCAGGGCCCATTGAGCCCACTTAAGGGCGCAAAAACATGCCCAGGTACCCTTCGAGCATTCCCTGGGGCTCATTGAGCCCACTCAGGAGCCCCAAAAACCTGCCCAGGGACCTCTAGAGCATGTCCACTTGTCCAGGGGCCAATTGAGCCCACTCACGGCCCAACAAACCCGCCCAGTGGCCTCTCGAAAATGTCCAGGGACCCACTGAGTATGTTCAGGGGCCTCTCAAGCCTGCCCAGGGGCCCATTATAGTCGGTTTGGGGGCCTTTCGAACCTGGCCAGTGGCCCATTATAGTTTTCCAGGAGCCCATCAAGCCTGTTCAGGGGCCTCTCGAACCTTCCTAGGGGCCATTAGAGCCTGCCCGGAGACCTCTCGAGCTTCTCAGGGGCCCATTGAGTCTGTTTAGGGGCCTCTCGAACCTGCCCAGGGGCTTCTCGAGCTAGCCCAGTGGCCCATTACGTCTGTTCAAGGGCCACTTGAACCTGCCTAGGGGCCATTAGAGTCTGTCAGGGGCCTCTCGAGCTTTCCAATGGTCCATTGATCCTGTTTAGAGGCTCTCGAACCTGCCCAGGGGCTATTAGTCTGTTCAGGGGCCTCTCGGCTTGCCAAGGGGCCCATTGGAGTCTGTTCAGGGGCCTATCGAGCTTATCCAGAGGGCCATTGAGTATGTGAACGGGGTCTCGAGCCTACCCAGGGGTCGCTAGCCGTCGCCTGGAGCGCCTGCTATAGCTGGAGCGCCTGCTAGCCGTGGTCGGCGCGGTCATAATGAGCGGTAATGTGCTGTATTCTGACCCACCTGGTGCAATGTTATATTGGTTTAAAAATTGTAATTTGATAAGTCTGAGGTATTGTGGAATTCGGGGTGGGGGTGGGGGTGGTAGCACAAAACAATTTAACAATTTTCCTCCCAGGAGAGTGTGTTGCAATATTCGTCAGCCAGGGGTGTCGCCGACGGGAGGGTCGGGGGGGGGGGGTCTGGGCAGACTCCCACACTCTTAAGAGGCTAAAAGGCGTTGGGTCGACCCCCAAGTCTGACCCATATTTCTGGGTTTTATCAGGCAAACTCGTAAAAATTTCGCACCAGCTTCGCGGCGCTAACTAACAAGTAGTACCTAGTACCTACCTAGGAACTGCTGGCTAGTCAGCTGGCTGTCGGACGCTTTTCAAGTAGCTCTGTGTTTGTGCCGCTATAATTATCACTTTATGCCGTTGCGAGTTATATCTTTCTTCTTCATACGATTCTTGAAGATCTGATTATTTACGGAAGCAAGTTGCAGCCACTGGGATACCGTAAGTGTTGAAAGAAACGCAAATCAAAATGTGCAACAGTTAGAGAGATTTCAATTTTTGCTGCTTATTCGCTGAAGCCAAGATCCGGAATAACCGTAACCG
>JAXIVJ010014973.1:0-12500 GCA_036785665.1 Chirona hameri
GATTCGATCACAATTCACGAATCAAAAGATCTGGTGGTGAATCGATTCTTCTTTGATTCAAGGAATTCTGATTGAACGATTCCAATCGATTAAATCAGAGTCGAATCAATAACGAGTCTGCTACCAGTTTCGTACCGTAACCAGTTTCTTTTAATGGAACCTGCAAGAGGATTTTTCAAAAGAAAGTTGACCTGACTCGAACCCACCGGTCGCGAAACCCAAGCAATGAAGCAACAACGGAAGTAGGCGTGTAGTAAACTGTCGAATCGAAGACTGGATCCACCGAAGACTGGATCCACCGAAGACTGGATCCACCGAAGACTGGATCAGTATCAGACAAGGCGATGCAGGTTGTCACACAGGACGACAAATGAGTAAGTGGTGACGACATACCGAGTCTGCGTGCCAGAGCGTTCTGAGATAAACAATCACATGCTTCAACACTGCCACCCAAGTAGTATATATGAACTCATGAATGACCAATCGTACCCAGAAACGGGAAACCGGCTCAACTTCACCGCAACTGCCAGCCATTATACCTTCAAATCGCAGCCGACATGCGACCATTCGACCGGCTGGCAGTCGGGTCAGAACAGCTTTTGCCTGTGACTCATCGGAAACATTCGGCGCCGGGGGTGTCGCTGAGTGGCTCACGAGGCACACGAGGAACACGAGGCACGAACCGAGCGCCGCTGTGGCTAGCCGCTGCCGTCATGCCATGCACGCACCGGCCAACAGCGAAATGGCGGCGAGTTAGTGCCAGCTGGCCGGTACGGGCAAGTCCAACAGCAGGCGAACATGTGAACGTCGCGAAGATCACAGGCGGCGCGCGGCGGCGGTGACGGCGAAGAGGCACGGGATTCGCTACACCAGTTAGTAGTGTTTCCGACCGCAATGTCGATCGTATCGCTGCGCGACGGACTGACGTGACTGGAACAGCATTCCGGTGCCGACGCGACAGTCGCGACACCCCCGGCCGGCAGCTCCGCACGTCGGTGTCACACGACAGGTGGCCAGCGACGGACACCGGACACGGTGACACAGTCGGTGACACAGTCGCGACACCCCGGCCGGCGGCTCCGCACGTCGGTGTCACACGACAGGTGGCCAGCAACGGACACCGGACACGGTGACACAGTCGGTGACACAGTCGGTGACACAGTCCGTGGATAGCGACACGGTGACACAGTCGGTGACACAGTCGGTGACACAGTCGGTGACACAGTCGGTGAAACAGTCGGTGACACTGTCGGTGACACAGTCGGTGACACTGTCGGTGACACAGTCGGTGACACAGTCGGGGGATAGCGACACGGTGACACACCTCATTGACACTCACCTCGCCGACCCGGCCGCCACGACATCATGCTTTGCCGCCTTCTGGAAACAAGCGTCATGCATGGTGGCCAATTCTGGGCGGCGGGTACTCGGAGTTGGCCCGCGGGGCGGCTAAGTACGTATTGTCGAATCAGAACAGCCATCTCTCGAGTGGCGCTGGAGCTAGCGGCGGTGGCTAGCGTCGGTGGCTAGCGGCGGTGGCTAGCGGCGGTGGATAGCGGCGGTGGCTAGCGGCGGTGGATAGCGGCAGTGGGATAGCTGCGGTGGATAACAGCGGGGTGGATAGCGGCGGTGGATAGCGGCGGTGGCTAGCGGCGGTGGCTAGCGGCGGTGGCTAGTGGTGGGGTGGATAGCGGCGGTGCCTAGTGGTGGGGTGGATAGCGGCGGTGGCTAGCGGCGGTGGCTAGCGGCGGTGGATAGCGGCGGTGGATAGCGGCGGTGGATAACGGCGGTGCCTAGTGGTGGGGTGGATAGCGGCGGTGGCTAGCGGCGGGTGGCTAGCGGCGGTGGCTAGTGGTGGGGTGGATATCGGCGGTGGCTAGCGGCGGTGGCTAGTGGTGGTGTGGATAGCGGCGGTGCCTAGTGGTGGGGTGGATAGCGGCGGTGGATAGCGGCGGTGGCTAGCGGCGGTGGATAGCGGCGGGGTGGATAGCGGCGGTGGATAGCGGCGGGGTGGATAGCGGCGGTGGCTAGTGGTGGGGTGGATAGCGGCGGTGCCTAGTGGTGGGGAGGATAGCGGCGGTGGATAGCGGCGGTGGCTAGTGGTGGGGTGGATAGCGGCGGTGGCTAGTGGTGGGGTGGATAGCGGCGGTGGATAGCGGTGGTGGCTAGCGGCGGTGGATAGCGGCGGTGCCTAGTGGTGGGGTGGATAGCGGCGGTGGATAGCGGTGGTGGCTAGCGGCGGTGGATAGCGGCGGTGCCTAGTGGTGGGGTGGATAGCGGCGGTGGATAGCGGCGGTGGCTAGTGGTGGGGTGGATAGCGGCGGTGCCTAGTGGTGGGGTGGATAGCGGCGGTGGCTAGCGGCGGTGGCTAGCGGCGGCGGATAGCGGCGGTGGATAGCGGCGGTGGATAGCGGCGGAGGCTAGCGGCGGTGGCTAGCGGCAGTGGCTAGCGCAGGGCCTATTTTAACATGTTAACTGGGGGAGGGGCGGGGGATGCCCCCCCCCCCCCCAGTAAGCCGTTTTGTCCCCCCTCCAGTCAAGAAATGTTGCCCACCCTGATTTCAGTATTTTCATGTCATTTTTCGCTTGATAAGTATTGAATTAAATTAAAATATGCCTACCTGGTGATACATGTATACAAAATCCAATGCAAATGTCATGATATTCCTAAGTTTTAGTATTTCCCAGCCAAAATAAGTATCTTTAAATTATGTCCGGAATATCTTGAATTTCAATATCCTTTGAACAATTGCTCATTAGCGGCAGATTGGGGGAGATCGGGGGTGTTGGATCAGGAACGTCGCCACACAATTTTGAGTGGGTAACTGCTGAGCCGATTGTGTTCAATTTTGGTGTGTGGTTAGCAGACTGGGTATTGATTCAACTTTTTTGGAACGATTCAATTATGATTCATTTTGGAATCTGAATGATTCAATCACCGTTCGATTCACGGAGAAAATTTAGAAAATTGATTCTTTCCGATTCAAAGAATCAAAACAAATATTTTAATCGACTCACGTTTGATTCAACATTTAAATAAATGTGATGAATGTTTGTCAAATCAATACAAATGGAAACATACATATATATGATCACTAAAACATTGTTACAGCAATACTATTTCAGTATAAATGAATTCAGCCACTGCACTGCATACATTTGCACAATTTACCAGTGTGCTTGAAACGTTAAGAATCGTTAAATCTTTTGATTCAATTAGCCTTGATTTGATGCAGGTTTTGATTCAATCACGATTCATGAATCAAAAGATATGGTGGCGAATCAATTATTTTTTACTCAAATAATTTATATTGAACAATTCCAATCGATTCAATCAGTAGATTTAAGGTGGCGAAAACTCTGTGGGAGGTTAATCATGATGATGAGAATTAAAATAACCGGTAACCTCACAATAAGTAAGTAAAGAAATAAATTATGGCCGAAACTATATTATTTGATATTTCGCTATTGAAGCTATTGAAGCTTGATTGCTGACGAAGCTTCAATAGCGAAATATCCAATAATATAATTTCGTGAACTAAAAAAACATGACCTTTTCCTCGAAAATGTGAAAATCCAATGTTATCTAAATGTTATTATTATGTTGTAATATTTCGGCCTTAATTTATTTTTAGTTCATTAATTATATCAAGTATGTTCCTCGCACAAGCACTAAACTCTATAAAATATCATTTCGGCCTTAATTTATTTCTTTAGTTACTTAGTATGAGGTTACCGGTTATTTTAATTCTCATCATCGATTCAATCAGTGTCGAATCAATAACCAGTCTGGTGGTTAGGGATCTCTCAGCCGCCACTATGTAGAGCCCTTCATGGAATAGGAATCCCCATGGAACCCATGGAACGGGATGGAAATGGGTGGGAATGGGGTCATTTTTGGAAATGTAACGGGTTGGAACGGGTTTGCGACAGACCATATATTTGTTTAGCACCACAAAAAGTGAAATATGCTTAAATGGGTGGGGATGGGAGCCCCATCAATTATGAATTCGGATTGGAACGGGTTTGGATCTGGCTGAATGGGCTGGAACGGGATGGGGGCTAAAAAAGTGTCCCATGAAGGGCTCTAGCCGCCACTTTCCCACAAGTTAGGGGTGGGGTGCTTCTGCACGTGCGCACCAGTGTTCGTCACGGGCCCACCAACCCCCAGCCCGGCCCGGCCCAGGCCCATGAACACCAAGCCCAGGCCCGGACCAGGCCCGGTCAAATTAATAATATTGAGGCCCAGTCCCGGTCCGGCCCGTTCAGATTAAGCATATAATTATTTTTACAAAATGTGCAATCAGTATCCTAGCATATTTACTTGTATACTATAAATGTGAAACAATGAACCAACTATGCTAACCAAAAAAAAAACACAAATCCACAGCCACAGCAACAGTGTGTCGCTGTGTAAGTGAACTGCTGGTTAAAATATTGTTGAGCTCTGACCAGAGCTTGTGCGACGCGCGCATTACTTCAAAATTGTCAGGCCCAGGCCCATCCAGAGCCCAGTGATTTCCTTATAGTTGAAGCCCGTCCCAGGCCCAGCCCAGGCCCAGCCCAGGCCCAGCCCCAGCCCAGGCCCAGCCCAGGCCCAGTCCAGGCCCAGCCCAGGCCCAGCCCAGGCCCAGCCCAGGCCCAGCCCAGGCCCAGCCCAGGCCCAGCCCAGGCCCAGCCCAGGCCCAGCCCAGGCCCAGCCCAGGCCCAGCCCAGGCCCAGCCCAGGCCCAGCCCAGGCCCAGCCCAGGCCCAGCCCAGGCCCAGCCCAGGCCCAGCCCAGGCCCAGCCCAGGCCCAGCCCAGGCCCAGCCCAGGCCCAGCCCAGGCCCAGCCCAGGCCCAGCCCAGGCCCAGCCCAGGCCCAGCCCAGGCCCAGCCCAGGCCCAGCCCAGGCCCAGCCCAGGCCCAGCCCAGGCCCAGCCCAGGCCCAGCCCAGGCCCAGCCCAGGCCCAGCCCAGGCCCAGCCCAGGCCCAGCCCAGGCCCAGCCCAGGCCCAGCCCAGGCCCAGCCCAGGCCCAGCCCAGGCCCAGCCCAGGCCCAGCCCAGGCCCAGCCCAGGCCCAGCCCAGGCCCAGCCCAGGCCCAGCCCATGGCCCATAGGGCCAGCCCAGCCCATGGCGAACTCTGGTGCGCACGTGTGTACCACGTATTTGTATCTCAGAAACTACTTCCCTGATCCAATTTCAAATTCACCATACATTTCCTTCGCGTTCGCTTGTTCATCGCCAACTACGTCGCCTTACTGGTTCGGTAAACAAGTCATGGAATAAAATGACGAATGACCTCAGGGTGAATAGATTTTACCTCGTAGAGGTCACAGGATAAAAATACCACATGGATCTTTTGCATTGGCGGATCCAGAACGGGTGTTTTGTTTAGAGGGGGTAAAATTCCAAAAAGTCTTACACAATTCTGAAAACGCATCGGATTTGGCTTGCTTATGCATTGATAGTTTGTTTAAAGCTAACTTACCTTAGTACAAGTTGCTTAGATTTTCTTCTATATCAGAAAATGTGTCAATTTTGTGCCGATTTCAGGCGGTTGGGGGGGGGGGGCAATTGCCCATTTTGCCAACTGTAAATCCGCCACTGGATCTATTTTTATTTTTGTATATCTTATGTGTATATGTGTGTTTTATTGTGTATACTATATCTGTATTTTGCAAAAGATGCGGGACTCTGGTGAAAATTGGGCAAATTTAGCCATTTCCTGTGGATTTATATGCATTTTCATGTTTCCCCAATGACTTATAATTGTGAGGTCAGAACATATACTTCACCTTAGGTCACCGATGTAAAAATCATCCGAAATAGCAGAATTGTAGGTGTTTATGACCTGATTAAACCCTGTGAGTATCTAATTGATCGGTCAGACAATGTGGCTGCGGCACGACCTTACATTTTTTTTTGGAGGTGGGATCACTAGACTTGACTTAGTGACGTGACCTGAGGAGACCCGAGGTAAACACATTAACAGGATTTGGACAATTGATAGGCAAGCAGTTGTACCAAAACTGGCGGCGCGAAATGGCGTAGTTTTCCGCTATTGCCAAAAACCTAAGGGGGAGGGTATCCGTCCTCACTGGCGGATTCAGGGGGCGGACATCAGGGGCAAATGCCCCCCCCCAGAAAACTGTGTGGGGGATGCAATACAAGTACCCCCCCCCCCCCCACGCGTTCCCTGCACTGAACGTGAAAAACAATGATCTTTGGAGAAAACTTCATGAAAATGGAAGTTTTTTCTTCTCTCAAGTTATTGAATTTGAAGTTTTTATATATCCTTTGCTTTCAATGATAGACAAAACAGCGCACCTGATGCAATTCAAGCAGCCCCGGTGACACGCGCCTCGCTGTGGGGGGGGGGGGGGGGGGGGGGGGGGGTAGGGGGGGTAGGGTAGAATCTGCCTCCTCCCAGATTTTCTGAATAAGATTAAAACTGTGATAGATCATTTTTACGTCTTCTCACCAAATTTGAATGAAATTAATGTAGTATTTTGGGAGATAATAACGTTTTAATGACGTCATGTCATGCCATTTTTGGTGGAAAAACAATACATGTTTGACAAATTGTAAAACAAGAGTTTCAAAGCACATTGGAAATACAAAATGTCAAAAGAAATGAAATGGCATTCTCTTTTAAATGGCTATCTCGGATTTGTGATTATTGTTTTTGTTTTTGACCCCAATTTTTTTTTCTCGGAAAAATGTCCACAAAATACATTTTTGTGAATTCGATAAGTGAATTTCTTAAGCTCGAATATCAAAATAAGGTGACCGGCCCAACTCCGCGGAGGAAAACATGGGAGTACTTTTTTGCCACAAATAAATTATCTAAAAAATGAGGATACCTTTTGTCCCCCCCCCCCCCCACCAGTGGTTTTCCCTTTAAATAGACCCTGGCCGCTAGCGGCAGTGCCTAGTGGCGGTGGATAGCGGCGGTGGCTAGTGGTGGGGTAGATAGCAGTGGTGGCTAGCGGTGGTGGATAGCGGCGGTGGATAGTGGTGGGGTGGATAGCGGCGGTGGATAGCGGCGGTGGATAGCGGCGGTGGCTAGTGGTGGGGTGGATAGCGGCGGTGGATAGCGGCGGTGGATAGCGGCGGTGGCTAGTGGTGGGGTGGATAGCGGCGGTGGATAGCGGCGGTGGCTAGTGGTGGGGTGGATAGCGGCGGTGGATAGCGGCGGTGGCTAGTGGTGGGGTGGATAGCGGCGGTGGATAGCGGCGGTGGATAGCGGCGGTGGCTAGTGGTGGGGTGGATAGCGGCGGTGGATAGCGGCGGTGGCTAGTGGTGGGGTGGATAGCGGCGGTGGATAGCGGCGGTGGCTAGTGGTGGGGTGGATAGCGGCGGTGGATAGCGGCGGTGGCTAGTGGTGGGGTGGATAGCGGCGGTGGATAGCGGCGGTGGATAGCGGCGGTGGATAGCGGCGGTGGATAGCGGCGGTGGATAGCGGCGGTGGCTAGTGGTGGGGTGGATAGCGGCGGTGGATAGCGGCGGTGGCTAGCGGTGGGGTGGATAGCGGCGGTGGATAGCGGCGGTGGATAGCGGCGGTGGCTAGTGGTGGGGTGGATAGCGGCGGTGGATAGCGGCGGTGGATAGCAGCGGGGTGGATAGCGGTAATAATCGGGTGGTGGTGGGTATAGTAGATGGTGCTACTGTGAACGGCAGACTGCATGGGACGCTAATTTTCGGCGATAACTTTTGAAGGAACCAACTGGCGTGAACGAATTTCTCGCAATGTATAGTTCAGACCCAGCGCCAATTTGTATTATTAAGGTCGGTTAATGTCAAACGAAAATGTATGGCACTTGCCATTCACTAGTAATGTTAAAACTCGCGCAGGAAATTCAATCGGTGGGTAGAGGCTATCGTGAAAGGCTGGAGCCATACCATGACGTCAGAGCTTAGCTCCGCCCTGACTGACCTTGAGCCGGCGCTGTCCGACCCGTGACCGGTCGGTCGCGAGTGGTGGGCGGAGTCGAGGGCGGAACTACAGAGCGACCGGGCGTTAGCCTCTATCCGAGCTAGAATTATCTTTAACATTATGAGTGATTGGAAAGTGCCTTCAATTTTCGTTTGACACTAACCAATCTTAAGAATACAAATTAGCGCCGGGTCTGTCACGTCCAGTGCGAGAAATTCGCTCACGCCAGTTAATGCGTTCAAAAGTTATCGCCGGAAAATGGGTCCAAGCGGTCTGCCGTTGACAGTAGGTGGTGGTACGTGGCGTAAACTGTGGGAAGAGCTGGAGTCGGTCGGGCGATTGTGAGTATCTCTGCGGGTAGTGACCGGTGGCTGTGGGTAGCGTAAACTGTGGTAAGAGCTGGGGTCGGTCGGGCGATTGTGAGTATCTCTGCGGGTAGTGACCGGTGGCTGTGGGTAGCGTAAACTGTGGTAAGAGCTGGGGTCGGTCGGGCGATTGTGAGTATCTCTGCGGGTAGTGACCGGTGGCTGTGGGTAGCGTAAACTGTGGTAAGAGCTGGGGTCGGTCGGGCGATTGTGAGTATCTCTGCGGGTAGTGACCGGTGGCTGTGGGTAGCGTAAACTGTGGTAAGAGCTGGGGTCGGTCGGGCGATTGTGAGTATCTCTGCGGGTAGTGACCGGTGGCTGTGGGTAGCGTAAACTGTGGTAAGAGCTGGGGTCGGTCGGGCGATTGTGAGTATCTCTGCGGGTAGTGACCGGTGGCTGTGGGTAGCGTAAACTGTGGTAAGAGCTGGGGTCGGTCGGGCGATTGTGAGTATCTCTGCGGGTAGACACTGAAACCCGGTGGCTGTGGATAGCGTAAACTGTGGTAAGAGCTGGGACAAAGTAGTGGATAACTCGGTAGCGACTGGGGTTGGGAAGCTGTGGGCAGCGCCCTCAATCGGGTGGCGTTGGGTAACGGAAGCTGGGGTTAGCGGTTGAGATCTGGCGGCGGCGGATAGCTGCTCCTAAACACAGCACAGCACATCACACCGCCACGTCCCGTGCCGTATCACAAGGGGGCAGGGTAGCGCGCCACAGCACCGTATCCTGTCCACCACCATACCAGCCAACCCAGGCTACACCGCCGCCGAAATCAGCCGGCGTCCGATAGCGATCACCACCCGCATCGCTTTCGCCGGCCCTGAGCCCGGTCTGGTTACAACTATACCGACCCGATACTGTGACGTGGTGATACTGTGACGTGGACCCGATACTGTGACCTGGACAATGCCGCAGGGTGCCCCGTCACGTCATCACCCCACGAGGTCACGTCAGTCCCCCGGCAGTCCCCACGGGCCACAAGCCCCCCGGCAGTCTCCACGGGAAAACCGTTCGGGAAACGAACGGGAAAACCACCGGGAAAGCCGAAAATGGCGGCATCGGTGTCCCTGGAGAAGGATCAACGGTCTGTGCCATCATTGGTGCCATTGGTGTCATGGCACGCGGGGTCATGTGACGGAAAATCAGGACAACAGGCCGGTCACCTGGGCATGGGACCGGCACAGCGGTTCAGATACAGGGAAACTCTTGTCAAACCTAAGCACCGCCGCATTAGCGCGGTAACTAGTCACCGTCATCGAGATAGACGAAGCGGCCTGCCGGTCGGCCGGCTGGAAACCCTCCTGCTGCCCCCCAGACCCTGCGGCTCACACGTCAGCTGTCCAGACCCAGATCGTATCACGCCCTGGTCATTGTGTCACGTGACATGCCACGTGACGTGACTTACAGAGCGCTGATTGCTGCCATCTGCCACGCGTTGTGACCGCAGTCGACCCCCGCCGCCGCACCGCCGTGAGCCCCCATCTGTCTTGGTAGAACGGGGAGCGGTGGAGGTGCGGGCCGCGCGCAATGGCTCGCTGGGCCGCCGACCTGGGTTGGTTCAGCTACAGGGGGCGTCCCGCCAAGAGAAGGCGCCGTGGCCATGCCCCTCAAAACGACTGGTCATGTTTTATGTTTTAAATTTTGTTTTTAGTGCATAAACAAGCAACGAACTCCGATGAGTTTTTGGAATCCGATGTGTCGGACTCTTAGGGATTTACTTCCCCAAACCAACGTTTGGTCGTTCTCGATCCGCCAGTGCGTCCCGCAGTCCCGCAGTCCCGCAGTCCCGCAGTCCCGCAGTCCCGCAGTCCCGCAGTCCCGCAGTCCCGCAGTCCCGCAGTCCCGCAGTCCCGCAGTCCCGCAGTCCCGCAGTCCCGCAGTCCCGCAGTCCCGCAGACTAGAACGGGGTCTTGTCAGATGCCATTGTTGCCAGGCTGTTGTTCCCTGGGTCGCGACTTGTCAGAAGTACAGAGTCCCTGACAGTTCCTGATGGACACTGACGCAACCACAGTCCAGCTAGCCGTGTCACTCCCACATTCGTTAGCGGTGGTGGTGCCAGTGGCTGCGGTGGTGGTGCCAGTGGCTGCGGTGGTGGTGCCAGTGGCTGCAGTGGTGGTGCCAGTGGCTGCGGTGGTGGTGCCAGTGGCTGCAGTGGTGGTGCCAGTGGCTGCAGTGGTGGTGCCAGTGGCTGCGGTGGTGGTGCCAGTGGCTGCGGTGGTGGTGCCAGTGGCTGCAGTGGTGGTGCCAGTGGCTGCGGTGGTGGTGCCAGTGGCTGCGGTGGTGGTGCCAGTGGCTGCAGTGGTGGTGCCAGTGGCTGCGGTGGTGATGCCAGTGGCTGCGGTGGTGGTGCCAGTGGCTGCAGTGGTGGTGCCAGTGGCTGCGGTGGTGGTGCCAGTGGCTGCAGTGGTGGTGCCAGTGGCTGCAGTGGTGGTGCCAGTGGCTGCGGTGGTGGTGCCAGTGGCTGCGGTGGTGGTGCCAGTGGCTGCGGTGGTGGTGCCAGTGGCTGCGGTGGTGGTGCCAGTGGCTGCGGTGGTGGTGCCAGTGGCTGCGGTGGTGGTGCCAGTGGCTGCGGTGGTGGTGCCAGTGGCTGCGGTGGTGGTGCCAGTGGCTGCAGTGGTGGTGCCAGTGGCTGCGGTGGTGGTGCCAGTGGCTGCAGTGGTGGTGCCAGTGGCTGCAGTGGTGGTGCCAGTGGCTGCGGTGGTGGTGCCAGTGGCTGCAGTGGTGGTGCCAGTGGCTGCGGTGGTGGTGCCAGTGGCTGCGGTGGTGGTGCCAGTGGCTGCGGTGGTGGTGCCAGTGGCTGCGGTGGTGGTGCCAGTGGCTGCGGTGGTGGTGCCAGTGGCTGCGGTGGTGGTGCCAGTGGCTGCAGTGGTGGTGCCAGTGGCTGCGGTGGTGGTGCCAGTGGCTGCAGTGGTGGTGCCAGTGGCTGCAGTGGTGGTGCCAGTGGCTGCGGTGGTGGTGCCAGTGGCTGCAGTGGTGGTGCCAGTGGCTGCGGTGGTGGTGCCAGTGGCTGCGGTGGTGGTGCCAGTGGCTGCGGTGGTGGTGCCAGTGGCTGTGGTGGTGGTGCCAGTGGCTGCAGTGGTGGTGCCAGTGGCTGCGGTGGTGGTGCCAGTGGCTGCGGTGGTGGTGCCAGTGGCTGCGGTGGTGGTGCCAGTGGCTGCAGTGGTGGTGCCAGTGGCTGCGGTGGTGGTGCCAGTGGCTGCGGTGGTGGTGCCAGTGGCTGCGGTGGTGGTGCCAGTGGCTGCGGTGGTGGTGCCAGTGGCTGCGGTGGTGGTGCCAGTGGCTGCGGCGGCGGTGCCAATGTCTGCGGTGGTGGTGCCAGTGGCTGCAGTGGTGGTGCCAGTGGCTGCGGTGGTGGTGCCAGTGGCTGCAGTGGTGGTGCCAATGTCTGCGGTGGTGGTGACAGTGGCTGCAGTGGTGGTGCCAGTGGCTGCGGCGGTGGTGCCAATGTCTGCGGTGGTGGTGACAGTGGCTGCAGTGGTGGTGCCAGTGGCTGCGGTGGTGGTGCCAGTGGCTGCAGTGGTGGTGCCAGTGGCTGCGGTGGTGGTGCCAGTGGCTGCAGTGGTGGTGCCAGTGGCTGCGGTGGTGGTGCCAGTGGCTGCAGTGGTGGTGCCAGTGGCTGCGGTGGTGGTGACAGTGGCTGCAGTGGTGGTGCCAGTGGCTGCGGTGGTGGTGCCAGTGGCTGCAGTGGTGGTGCCAGTGGCTGCGGTGGTGGTGCCAGTGGCTGCAGTGGTGGTGCCAGTGGCTGCAGTGGTGGTGCCAGTGGCTGCGGTGGTGGTGCCAGTGGCTGCAGTGGTGGTGCCAGTGGCTGCGGTGGTGGTGCCAGTGGCTGCGGTGGTGGTGCCAGTGGCTGCGGTGGTGGTGCCAGTGGCTGTGGTGGTGGTGCCAGTGGCTGCAGTGGTGGTGCCAGTGGCTGCGGTGGTGGTGCCAGTGGCTGCGGTGGTGGTGCCAGTGGCTGCGGTGGTGGTGCCAGTGGCTGCAGTGGTGGTGCCAGTGGCTGCGGTGGTGGTGCCAGTGGCTGCGGTGGTGGTGCCAGTGGCTGCGGTGGTGGTGCCAGTGGCTGCGGTGGTGGTGCCAGTGGCTGCGGTGGTGGTGCCAGTGGCTGCGGCGGCGGTGCCAATGTCTGCGGTGGTGGTGCCAGTGGCTGCAGTGGTGGTGCCAGTGGCTGCGGTGGTGGTGCCAGTGGCTGCAGTGGTGGTGCCAATGTCTGCGGTGGTGGTGA
>JAXIVJ010014973.1:17500-30000 GCA_036785665.1 Chirona hameri
TAATAAAAGGTGATGTCTGAATCACCGGTTATACTGGCTCATTACACTGGCGATGCTGTAAACCAGGGCGGGTTTATCGTTATGCAAACTTAACCAGCTGGTTTTTATGGGTTTTATGATCTCGTGTGACAGTAAGAGTGAGTTGAGCACTGATGGTTATCCGATTACGTTGCACTGGTCGGATCGTCTTACGTCGCTCTGGCCAGCCTCGGCCCAGTCAGCTGACCATCTGTCCGCAGAAGACAGGTGACAGGCTGGCTCATCAGCGGACTCTCCACACAGCGCCGCCACTGCGGCCGGCGGCCGGGCTGGGCTGGGCCGACTACAGGGCGGGTCTGGAACCCCAGTCGACCAGCGTGGCAGCTACGATGCCAATCTGCCCCTAATGTCCACCTAATGATCATCAGTTGCAGGGTGCGATGCGTACCACCGATAACCGGGCCCGCCGGTCACATCAAGACCCACACACCGGCCGGCCGTGCTCCGCCCCGTCCGTCCAGCGCCGCCCCGCAGTCCGCCGCCCGGCCCCGGGGCGGCGCGGTGGTCGGCGCACGGGCGCACGGGCGCACGGGCGCACGGGCGCACGGGCACACACCACCGCCCTCGACTCCGCACGTGATTCAGGTATGTATGTATGCATCTAGCTGGCGGTGCGGCCGGCGCGAGGCAGTACCGGCACCACGCCGGCGCCGCGTCGGTGCCGCGCCGCACCCCACACCGCCCACCGCGAGCCCCGCCCGCCCGACGCATATTGGCCCCCGCCGAGCCGCGCCGCCTCTCACTGATCACAGAACGGTGATATGTTTAACGCCAGGGTCGACCGCGACCGAGGCCAGTGGTTGCTATTCTAGCCAAACACTTGTACAGCCTGACAGGACGCCGGCCTTTGCGGTGCCGACCGATCAAAGCTAACGTTGGGAGGCCTGGTGCGCTGCTGGTTGCGTTGGCTTGACCCCCGCCGCCGCCGCCGACGCCGCTGCCGCCACGGTCACCGCCTCCTAGCTGGCTGCTCCAGCTCGTTGCAACGCGTTTTTCGGCGGCAACAGGAAAGCGTCGCCTGTCGTCACTGGTGGCGAGTAGTTCCCATGGCCAAAACGGGCGGCGGAGTGCCGGGCGGTGTGGCGGGCGGCGGCACGGCGGCGGCGGGGCGTCGTAGCGGGCGGGCGGGGGGGGGGGGGGATGGCGGGCGGTGGCGTAGCCGCTATGGCAGCCATCCCGAGTCTATAGCTGTTACCGAGAAGACTGGCGCGACAGGGACGGCGTCGGAGCTGCACAGAGAGCGCACACGCACCGCAGCAGGCACGCCTCCGCCCTTTCCGAGCATGAGGGAGCACTGCACGGGCGGCCTCGCAGCAGATGTAAGCCCCAGTCGGTCTGCTCGGCACACGCAGACTACCATTGATGAGTATGGCCACAGTGAGCAGCAGAGTGAGTACAGTGGGCCAGTGAGCAGCAGAGTGAGTACAGTGGGCCAGTGAGCAGCAGAGTGAGTACAGTGTGTCAGTGAGCAGCAGAGTAAGTACAGTGGGCCAGTGAGCAGCAGCGTGAGTACAGTGGGCCAGTGAGCAGCAGAGTGAGTACAGTGGGCCAGTGAGCAGCAGAGTGAGTACAGTGGGCCAGTGAGCAGCAGAGTGAGTACAGTGGGCCAGTGAGCAGCAGAGTGAGTACAGTGGGCCAGTGAGCAGCAGAGTGAGTACAGTGGACCAGTGGGCAGAAAAGTGAGTACAGTGGACCAGTGAGCAGCAGAGTGAGTACAGTGGGCCAGTGAGCAGCAGAGTGAGTACAGTGGGCCAGTGAGCAGCAGAGTGAGTACAGTGGGCCAGTAAGCAGCAGAGTGAGTACAGTGGGCCAGTGAGCAGCAGAGTAAGTACAGTGGGCCAGTGAGCAGCAGAGTGAGTACAGTGGGCCAGTGAGCAGCAGAGTGAGTACAGTGGGCCAGTGAGCAGCAGAGTGAGTACAGTGGGCCAGTGAGCAGCAGAGTGAGTACAGTGGGCCAGTGAGCAGCAGAGTGAGTACAGTGGGCCAGTAAGCAGCAGAGTGAGTACAGTGGGCCAGTGAGCAGCAGAGTAAGTACAGTGGGCCAGTGAGCAGCAGAGTGAGTACAGTGGACCAGTGAGCAGCAGAGTGAGTACAGTGGGCCAGTGAGCAGCAGAGTGAGTACAGTGGGCCAGTGAGCAGCAGAGTGAGTACAGTGGACCAGTGAGCAGCAGAGTGAGTACAGTGGGCCAGTGAGCAGCAGAGTGAGTACAGTGGCCACAGTGAGCAGCAGAGTGAGTACAGTGGGCCAGTGAGCAGCAGAGTGAGTACAGTGGGCCAGTGAGCAGCAGAGTGAGTACAGTGGGCCAGTGAGCAGCAGAGTGAGTACAGTGGGACAGTGAGCAGCAGAGTGAGTACAGTGGGCCAGTGAGCAGCAGAGTGAGTACAGTGGGCCAGTGAGCAGCAGAGTGAGTACAGTGGACCAGTGAGCAGCAGAGTGAGTACAGTGGACCAGTGAGCAGCGGAGTGAGTACAGTGGGCCAGTGAGCAGCAGAGTGAGTACAGTGGGCCAGTGAGCAGCAGAGTGAGTACAGTGGGCCAGTGAGCAGCAGAGTGAGTACAGTGGGCCAGTGAGCAGCAGAGTGAGTACAGTGGGCCAGTGAGCAGCAGAGTGAGTACAGTGGGCCAGTGAACAGCAGAGTGAGTACAGTGGGCCAGTGAGCAGCAGAGTGAGTACAGTGGCCACAGTGAGCAGCAGAGGGAGTACAGTGGGCCAGTGAGCAGCAGAGTGAGTACAGTGGGCCAGTGAGCAGCAGAGTGAGTACAGTGGGCCAGTGAGCAGCAGAGTGAGTACAGTGGGCCTCACTCTGCTCCGCTCCACACGAGAACTACCACAAGGCGGAGTAGCTCTCGCATACCACGCATGATAACTCTCAAAATTCGATTATGAAAGAGCAACGAACTCAACTAGCCAAGGCTGCAGCGGCGGCGCGCGGCACGCGGCACGCGTCTCCGCCTAAGACGGTCCGACCCAGCCGGCACGCGTCTCCGCCTAAGACGGTCCGACCCAGTCGGCACGCGTTTCCGCTTAAAGGAAATAGTTCACCTTCAACATGGGTTTTGAACTGAAATAGCAGTTTTGTAGCCCGTGTTGAGAAATCCTTATCTGGAACTTCTATTGGCTGAAAAGACTCTCCAGCCGAAGATATTTGACTTTTTGGCGAAGGAATACGGCGCATATATGATGTACCGTACCGTCTGAAAGTGACAGCACTGCCATGGAGCATGCGCAGACCAATAATGCACACCATAACATTAATAATTTACGACCTTCTGTCCTGAATTGGCGCGATGTAGGACCATTTTTGAAAATAAAAAAAGAAACTGTATTAAAAAATATAATAAAATCGTGTTCTGAAAAATTTCCCGAAGGTGAACTATTTCCTTTAACCCAGTCGGCACGCCCGACGCGTCCGACCCAGTCGGCACGCGTCTCCGCCTGGGCGGTCCAACCCAGTCAGCACGCGTCTCCGCCTAAGACGGTCCGACCCAGTCGGCACGCGTCTCCGCCTGGGCGGTCCGACCCAGTCGGCCACAACTGATCATCCGGAGTAGGTAGCGTGCCCTAAACCAACAATACAACCGGCTCAGGTGTCGGGAATGACGTCAATGGCTGTTTGCGCGGCCCATTCCGTGTCTTCTCTACACCGTGTGTTGTCAGACCACAACACTGAGCGGCGAGCGAGCGCACGAGCGCACGAGCGCACGAGCGCACGAGCGCACGAGCGCACGAGCGCACGAGCGGCGAGTGGCGCACGAGCGCACGAGTCGCTCCATTGCAGGTAGCGCTTGGTCACACCCCTCTGAAGGAGGGGTGTGACCAAGCGGGGACCAGATCAAAGCGAGGTGCCGGCGCCTGGGGACACCTTACACCACCGCACGCCGGCGCACGCAGAGAGGAGTGGGAGGAAAGGCCCGACCTGCGCACACTGATAGCCAATATGGCGGCGCGGCGCCTCTGTAGGGAGGTGAGTCAGCGCGGACTGTGCAGAGGGCGATCAGGAGCCGAACAGAGGACCGACAGTTACGGACGGGGCATGATCGGCTATCAGCGACGCGGCCGCCGCCGCCGCGCCGTATAGCGACCTCGGAGCTGCACGCGCAGGACTGACCGGCGCCGGCGCGTCTTTTTGTTTTGCCAACGATCAGATGGCCGGCAAAGGTCATGCTGCTTAATGTTGCATCACTGCAATGCATTTAGCTGTCAAGCGGACGAATATTTGCGGTTTAATGTTCGCTGAATTGTTCTGTCTGTAAGTGGAAAAGCGATTTCGTGCATTCGTGTTCGTACGTTCGTTTATAGATGGTGCGGTTGGTGGCCGTTGCAGGGCATTCGGTGCAAGTCCCCGGATGTGGTGACATGAGCATCAGTCGCTCTTCCTAAGTCGGTCCAGATTAGGCTATCCGAGATATATCGCGGCTAATCAGTCACGTACGTGGCATAGTATCCTTCGAGGGATTTCAAATCCTGCTTAAAAGGCTCGCTTCCAGACCGGCGCCGGCTCCGAGAGGTTCGGCGATTTGCCCGCCACCTATCGGGTGTTTGTAAAAGTTGTAGTTCGTCTATCCACCACACGTACAAAGTGTCAGCATGTGTCGAGCCTGGGTGGTCACAATGATCACAATGATCCTTCCTTGGTTCATCATCCCTGTGCAGAATGGCCTAAGAAAGCAGTTGGGCTTTGGGAAAATCCCAGAAAGTCTGACAAACTTCCAAAACTCATCTGATTTCACTGTCGGGTGCATTAGGCAAGAACAAGTGCCTATGTATGGATTCAAAACAAACTTGGTTTCGTAAAAGTTGCTCAGATGTTTAACGACGATATGCCAATTTTCCGTCTCTTGTGTACATTATGGGCCGATATCCCTGGATCAGCCCTGCCTCTACATATCGGATCAGCCCTGCCTCTACATATCGGATCAGCCCTGCCTCTACATATCGGATCAGCCCTGCCTCTACATATCGGATCAGCCCTGCCTCTACATATCGGATCAGCCCTGCCTCTACATATCGGATCAGCCCTGCCTCTACATATCGGATCAGCTGCCTGCCTCTACCTATCGGATCAGCCCTGCTTCTACCTATCGGATCAGCCCTGCCTCTACATATCGGATCAGCCCTGCCTCTACATATCGGATCAGCCCTGCCTCTACATATCGGATCAGCTGCCTGCCTCTACATATCGGATCAGCCCTGCCTCTACATATCGGATCAGCTGCCTGCCTCTACATATCGGATCAGCCCTGCCTCTACCTATCGGATCAGCCCTGCCTCTACATATCGGATCAGCCCTGCCTCTACATATCGGATCAGCCCTGCCTCTACATATCGGATCAGCCCTGCCTCTACATATCGGATCAGCCCTGCCTCTACATATCGGATCAGCCCTGCCTCTACATATCGGATCAGCTGCCTGCCTCTACCTATCGGATCAGCCCTGCCTCTACCTATCGGATCAGCCCTGCCTCTACATATCGGATCAGCCCTGCCTCTACATATCGGATCAGCCCTGCCTCTACACATCGGATCAGCTGCCTGCCTCTACATATCGGATCAGCCCTGCCTCTACCTATCGGATCAGCCCTGCCTCTACATATCGGATCAGCCCTGCCTCTACATATCGGATCAGCCCTGCCTCTACATATCGGATCAGCCCTGCCTCTACATATCGGATCAGCCCTGCCTCTACATATTGGATCAGCCCTGCCTCTACATATCGGATCAGCTGCCTGCCTCTACATATCGGATCAGCCCTGCCTCTACCTATCGGATCAGCTGCCTGCCTCTACATATCGGATCAGCCCTGCCTCTACCTATCGGATCAGCCCTGCCTCTACATATCGGATCAGCCCTGCCTCTACATATCGGATCAGCCCTGCCTCTACATATCGGATCAGCTGCCTGCCTCTACATATCGGATCAGCCCTGCCTCTACCTATCGGATCAGCCCTGCCTCTACATATCGGATCAGCCCTGCCTCTACATATCGGATCAGCCCTGCCTCTACATATCGGATCAGCCCTGCCTCTACCTATCGGATCAGCCCTGCCTCTACCTATCGGATCAGCCCTGCCTCTACCTATCGGATCAGCCCTGCCTCTACCTATCGGATCAGCCCTGCCTCTACCTATCGGATCAGCCCTGCCTCTACCTATAGTATTGTGGAAAGTGAGAGCGAACAGGGCAGCAGCCTAAAGGGCATTGAGTTGTTTTATTCCTGGCTGAGAGGGGTCAGCATATCACACCTAACTTTATAAGCGTCAGACTTCGAAGCAGGCCCGGATCCAGGGTGGGGGGGGGGGGGGCGCTAGGGCGCCCCCCCCCCACCCCGAGCCCGGGCCGCGCCCATGTCGCGCCCATGTCGCGCCATACAAACGCGCCCGTAGGGTGCAACTTTTTGTATGTCGCACCCCCCCCCCCCCTCCTGGATCCGCGCCTGCCAAGTGTCCATGGGCGTCGGAATCGGGGGGGGGGCGTCCCCCAACATTTTAGGATTTTAACTATATGGGTGTTGGATGGAAATAATCGACTTAAAAATGCCTCCCCCCCCCCCAAACTTTCGGAAGGTGGCGCCGCCCTTGGTAGAGGCCGAATGTGGACAATTCTTGATAAGCCCCGTCACAGATTCGTCAAGCACGGGGTTATGACCATGGTTCATCCCTGGAATGATATTCAGCTACCACCGCGCGCGACACACTATTCTGCATAATGATCAAACCTAGCGACACACTATTCTGCATAATGGTAAAACAAGTACTGCCCATGATAAATGAACGGCCCGAAACTGACCTATATTCATCAATCAGCCGGGCATAGATAGATCCGAGGCACCCTTGTTGTGCACCTGCAACATTGCCGAACAATGATGGTTTGATCACCTCCGCCACGACAATGCAAGTCACGTAAGCTCGATAAGGCGTCCTAGTGGGCTTTTACAGCCCGCCGTCACGGGATATCGTCAGACCTGCATCAACACGGCCAGATGCAGCAATATACAGCTGGGAGACCGGACACATTGTGGTCAGTGGGGGGTTACGATAAGGCGTCCTAGTGGGCTTCTACAGCCCGCCGTCACGGGATATCGTCAGACCTGCATCAACACGGCCAGATGCAGCAATATACAGCTGGGAGACCGGACACATTGTAGTCAGTGGGGGGTTACGATAAGGCGTCCTAGTGGGCTTCTACAGCCCGCCGTCACGGGATATCGTCAGACCTGCATCAACACGGCCAGATGCAGCAATATACAGCTGGGAGACCGGACACATTGTAGTCAGTGGGGGGGGGGGGGGGGGGTTACGATAAGGCGTCCTAGTGGGCTTCTACAGCCCGCCGTCACGGGATATCGTCAGACCTGCATCAACACGGCCAGATGCAGCAATATACAGCTGTGAGACCGGACACATTGTAGTCAGTGGGGGGTTACGATAAGGCGTCCTAGTGGGCTTCTACAGCCCGCCGTCACGGGATATCGTCAGACCTGCATCAACACGGCCAGATGCAGCAATATACAGCTGTGAGACCGGACAAATTGTGGTCAGTGGGGGGTTACCGCGGGTCATCTAGATACAGTCGAACACGGTGATTACCAATGTCGAGGCCAGGTTACAGCCAGCTGGCGCCCGCTCAATAATTGATTCAGCGTTTTCAATCATAATTTACACCTGTCATAATTTACACCTGTCATTGTGTTGCATGTCTCATGCATTCTGTGGTAGTTTGGGAATTCACCACCGTTATCACATTGATTTAACAGATACCGTTTATATATTTGTTGCTTAACATCGCCATCGTGAAGATCATTGACGGGAGTTATCAATTCGTGGTGAATCATAACTGCGAGCAGTAAATACGTATGTGTTTACCCTCGATGATTCACTCGCTGATTTTCTACACAGATGTACATTGCTCAATACTGTATATTGCTACGCTGACAGTGTTCATGAGGCAGACCTTCCTCACCTATGTGTAATGAGCTGCCAAACAAGGATAGAGCACGGCTGGTTAATGCCTCATTACGAGGATAGAGCACGGCTGGTTAATGCCTCATTACGAGGATAGAGCACGGCTGGTTAATGCCTCGTTACGAGGATAGAGCACGGCTGGTTAATGCCTCATTACAAGGATAGAGCACGGCTGGTTAATGCCGCATTATGAGGATAGAGCACGGCTGGTTAATGCCTCATTACGAGGATAGAGCACGGCTGGTTAATGCCTCATTACGAGGATAGAGCACGGCTGGTTAATGCCTCATTACGAGGATAGAGCACGGCTGGTTAATGCCTCATTACGATGGGCCAACAAGTTTCCGAACAGCACCTGGTTATCGAATACCTATACAAAAAAAAAACTCAAGCGAACTAACGGTTAGCAATCAACCGTAATTGGCATTAAAATATGTACTCGGACGTTATCTATCCATTATTCCCGAGCGAAAAATGAAACGTCTGATGTCCCGTGCTCGTTTTATCCTGGCTAATTTATCGATGCATATAAGAATGTCCAATATCAAGCGAATGTGGCGCTCGTGCTTACGGCAAGGAGCATGTCTATGTTCAACCACAACAATCACAAGTAACTCAGTAGGTCATCAATGCATACTCTAGTTTACATTGGGCGTACCTTCTTCCTTATACCAGTATTCAAACTTCATACCTTACGCCAACTTCGTAAATTGCATCCACTCATATAAAGTAAAGTGAACGGAATAATCGTGCAATTATTCCATGGACTAAGTTCCACTATTATGTGCATGAAAAACGGCGTGCATTATCTCATGGCCAATCATGAAGAGGTCTAATCAAATGCAGTTGAATTCTCATCAGTGTCAATAATTAATCTGGCACACCACATAATGCATTTTAGACTGTGGTTGTATCTCTGGTATCTCTACTGGCTGAGCCAAATGACCTCAATGAGCCTATCCATTTTGGCACACAACATGACTGGGATATCTGAACCAATCTGCAGTGAAACTACCATGGTAGTTTCAGGCCAAATGCATTCGGCATCTCCAATGCCTCAAACGAGGCAGAGCCACGGAAAAGAGGATGCGATCAGATCGTAGCAGGGGCTGGGTACACTGCGCTAGGTACAGGGACCCGCAGTTGCTATGGTACACACTAAGGTCTCGCTTATTTTATCCCCTAGCATATGTTTGACGGCGAATTAAGAAACAACCATATATGCATTCAAACTGCATTACTGAGAGCTTCAAATTGATATATTGACGCATTGGCTCACCTTATCCATTGGCTGCTGTTAAGCAAAAATCCGTTTTAGCGCTTCGCGGTGGTAACCAAAAAAGGATTTTTGCTTAAAAGCAGCCAATGGATAAGGTGAGCCAATGCGTCAATATATCAATTTGAAGCTCTCAGTAATGCGGTTTGAATGCATATATGGTCGTTTCTTAATTCGACGTCAAACATACGCTAGAGGAGAAAGAAGCCGGACCTTAGTGTGTAACATATCAACTGCGGGGGTGCCTACTTCTCCGCAAATCAACAAGCATACCTACTTTTAATAAAATATACAAACAAACGGTAGGCTGTGGTGTAGCATTGCATACAATATGGTTAATGGTCAAATTATATCAATAGCAAATTACAAATCCCAGCAAATAATTTGTTGAACAGGTGGCAACTTGTAACCGTAACATAGGTATTTTAACAACAAACTATACTGTTTGGATTATACTTGGGAGGATAGTCAGACCAAATATGGACGCCCGTGATTTGATATAGCTACCTGCTCTGGTGACAGGATGTTACCTAGTATGACACTACCTATGATGACAATACCACAGTCGCTGTCGGTCAGATGACAGATGACAATACCACAGTCGCTGTCGGTCGCTGTCTGTTTCACATCTTCCCACGAGGTTTCAAGGTTTGCCCAGAACACCTGTGGATAGCAGCACTGCTGGTGGCGAAAGACAGGATGATCTGCTGTTTCTGCTAATTAACTTCTTCAATAGGTCAATCCGGAGCAGATCCTATCAGATATGCTCCGGTCAATCCGGAGCAGATCCTATCAGATATGCTCCGGTCAATCCGGAGCAGATCCTATCAGATATGCTCCGGTCAATCCGGAGCAGATCCTATCAGATATGCTCCGGTCAATCCGGAGCAGATCCTATCAGATATGCTCCGTCAATCCGGAGCAGATCCTATCAGATATGCTCCGGTCAATCCGGAGCAGATCCTATCAGATATGCTCCGGTCAATCCGGAGCAGATCCTATCAGATATGCTCCGGTCAATCCGGAGCAGATCCTATCAGATATGCTCCGGTCAATCCGGAGCAGATCCTATCAGATATGCTCCGGTCAATCCGGAGCAGATCCTATCAGATATGCTCCGGTCAATCCGGAGTAGATCCTATCAGATATGCTCCGGTCAGTCCGGAGCAGATCCTATCAGATATGCTCCGGTCAATCCGGAGCAGATCCTATCAGATATGCTCCGGTCAATCCGGAGCATATCGGATAGGACACAACGTGATGTAGAGCATTGTTACCTGGTGTCTCAATCAATCTGTGTTACTTATGTTCGATATTTACGCAAATATATAATGTAATATATTCAATGCATCCGAGTAATCAAATGTATTTAGTAATGGCCGTATTTAACCAAACGAAGTGCATTTTAATGAAGTGCTGCACACAAATATTGATAGCTTTTTAACCAAATAACACATTTTCATCAAATTAGCGACCAGTACAAGTAACAATTCATTAAAAACCGCTGCAGTCCGCCAGTATGGACCATTTATCGGACCACAGCGTCCGTCATCCTTCCCATTGTAAATCCACTCCAGCGAATGTAAACATTCAAGTGTCTAACTCAGGATAGGTTTCGGCTCCAGCTGTGCCACGGGCGGCACCGGTCGCGACCAAACCCTTCCCTCCTCCCTTCCCTCCTCCCTTCCCTCCTCCCTTTCCTCCTCCCTTTCCTCCTCCCTTCCCTCCCCTTTCCTCCTTCCTTTCCTCCTCCCTTCCCTCCTCCCTTTCCTCCTTCCTTTCCGCCTCCCTTCCCTCCTCCCTTTCCTCCTCCCTTCCCTCCTCCCTTCCCTCCTCCTTTCCCTCCTCCCTTCCCTCCTCTCTTCCCTCCTCCCTTCCCTCCTCCCTCCCTCCTCCCTTCCCTCCTCCCTCCCCTCCTCCCTTCCTCCTCCCTTCCCTCCTCCTTCCCTCCTCCCTTCCCTCCTTCCTTCCCTCCTTCCTTCCCTCCTTCCTTTCATCCTCCCTTCCCTCCTCCCTTCCCTCCTCCCTTCCTCCTCCCTTCCCTCCTCCCTTCCCTCTCCCTTCCCTCCTCCCTTCCCTCCTCCCTTCCCTCCTCCCTTCCCTCCTTCCTTTCCTCCTCCCTTCCCTCCTCCATTCCCTCCTCCCTTTCCGCCTCCCTTCCCTCCTCCCTTCCCTCCTCCCTTCCCTCCTATCTTCCCTCCTCCCTTCCCTCCTCCTTCTCTCCTCCCTTCCATCATTCCTTCCCTCATCCCTTCCCTCCTCCCTTCCCTCCTCCCTTCCCTCCTCCCTTCCTCCTCCCTTCCCTCCAACATTCCCTCCTTCCTTCCCTCCTCCCTTCCCTCCTCCCTTCCCCTCCTCCCTCCTCCTTCCTTCCCTCCTCCCTTCCCTCCTCCCTGCCATCCTCCTTCCCTCCTTCCTTCCCTCCTCCCTTCCCTCCTCCCTTCCCTCCTCCCTTCCCTCCTCACTTTCATCCTCCCTTCCCTCCTTTATTCCCTCCTTCCTTCCTCCTCCCTTCCTCTTCCCTTCCCTCCTTCCTTCCCTCCTCCCTTCCCTCCTCCCTTCCCTCCTCACTTTCCTCCTCCCTTCCCTCCTTCCTTCCTTCCTTCCCTCCTCCCTTCCTCCTCCCTTCCCTCCTCCCTTCCCTCCTCCCTTCCCTCCTCCCTTCCCTCCTCCCTTATCTCCTCCCTTCCATCCTTCTTTCCCCTCCTCCCTTCCCTCCTCCCTTCCCTCCTCCCTTCCCTCATCCATTCCCTCCTTCCTTCCCTCCTCCCTTACATCCTCCCTTCCCTCCTCCCTTCCCTCCTCCCTTCCCTCCTTCCTTCCCTCCTCCCTTCCCTCCTCCCTTCCCTCCTCCCTGCCCTCCTCCCTGCCCTCCTCCCTTCCCTCCTTCCTTCCCTCCTCCCTTCCCTCCTCCCTTCCTCCTCCCTTCCCTCCTCACTTTCCTCCTCCCTTCCCTCCTTCATTCCCTCCTTCATTCCCTCCTCCCTTCCCTCTTCCTTCCCTCCTTCCTTCCCTCCTCCTTCCCTCCTCCCTTCCTCCTCACTTTCCTCCTCTCTTCCCTCCTTCCTTCCTCCTTCCTTCCTCCTCCCTTCCCTCCTCCCTTCCCTCCTCCCTTCCCTCCTCCCTTCCCTCCTCCCTTATCTCCTCCCTTCCCTCCTTCTTTCCCTCCTCCCTTCCCTCCTCCCTTCCCTCCTCCCTTCCCTCATCCATTCCCTCCTTCCTT